>JAGFNQ010001543.1:142384-237016 GCA_024364735.1 Boesenbergia rotunda
TCAATGCTGCAACAGGATTTTCTGCTCAGTGCATCTGCCACTTTATTAGCTTTACCTGGGTGGTAGAGGATTTCACAGTCATAATCTTTGACCAACTCTAGCCACCTGCGCTGCCTCATATTCAGGTCCTTCTGAGTGAAGAAGTACTTCAAACTCTGATGGTCTGTGAAGATCTGCACTGCACTCCATACAGGTAGTGTCTCTAAAGCTTCAGTGCAAAAACCACAGCTGCTAGCTCAAGGTCGTGGGTAGGGTAATTCTTCTCATAGTCCTTGAGCTGTCTGGAGGCATATGCTATTACTTTACCATCTTGCATGAGGACAGCTCCAAGGCCCATCTTGGATGCATCACTGTAGATGTCAAAGGCCTTGTCACTCTCTGGAACAGTCAGGATGGGAGCACTGGTCAGTCTCTTCTTCAGCTCTAGAAAACTGTGCTCGCATTTATCTGACCATTCAAACTTCTTGTTCTTTCTGGTCAAGGCTGTGAGTGGAGAGGCTATCCTGGAAAAGTCCTCCACAAATTTTCTGTAATATCCTGCCAGGCCTAAGAAGCTTCTGATCTCACTGGCATTCTTGGGTCTACACCAGTTGCTGACTGCTTCTATCTTGGCTGGATCAACTTGAATGCCTTCTTTGGATACAATGTGACCTAGGAAAGTCACCTGATCTAGCCAAAACTCACACTTTGAGAATTTTGCATAGAGCTTTCCTGCTGAAGATCTGCAGCACTATCCTCAAGTGTGTAGCATGGTCCTCTGGAGTCTGTGAGTATATGAGAATATCATCAATAAATACAATGACGAATTTATCGAGATACTCCCTGAAGATGTGGTTCATCAGCTCCATGAAGACTGCTGGAGCATTGGTTACTCCAAAAGGCATTACTACAAATTCGTAGTGGCCGTATCTTGTCCTGAAGGCCGTCCTGGGGATGTCACTTTCTTTAACCTTAGCTGATGATACCCAGAACGCAGATCTATCTTCGAGAACACTGTAGCCCCTTTGAGTTGATCAAATAAATCATCTATTCTAGGAAGGGGGTACTTGTTCTTGATGGTCACCTTGTTCAGAGCTCTGTAGTCTATGCACAGACGCATAGACCCATCCTTCTTCTTGACGAAAAGTACAGGAGCTCCCCAGGGTGAATGACTCGGGCGAATGAACCCTTGTCTAGTAGCTCTGGAGTTGCTCTTGTAATTCCTTCAACTCTGCTGGAGACATACGATATGGGGCTTCGAGACCGGACCGGTACCGGGCACTAGCTCGATCTCGAATTCCACTTCTCGTTGGGAGGTAGTCCAGGTAATTCTTCTGGGAACACTTCTGGATATTCGCAGACTACCCGTACATCCTCCTGCTTGAGTTCTTCCTTTGCTTCTGATTCCACTATGTGTGCAAGAAAACCAGCACACCCTTGCTCTAGCATCTGGTGGGCTGCCAAGGCTGAGAGAAATTTCTGAGTCTTCCTCCTTGGGGCTCCTTGAAACTCGAATGGTGGTTCTCCTTCTGGGCTGAAAACCACCTTCCTTCTACGGCAGTCCACTGAAGCGCTGTACTTACTGAGGAAATCCATGCCCAGTATGATGTCGAAGTCCTGCATCGCAAGGACTATCAGATCGACATATAGCTCTCGGTCTGAAATCTTGATTGGCACAGCCCGGAGCCTCTGGGTGGACTCCATGATTTCCCCTGAAGGGAGAGTTGTCAGGAATCTGGACTCCCAACTCTCTGTAGGCACCTGTAACTTACTAGCAAAAGGTACTGATACGAAAGAATGGGTCGCCCCAGTGTCAAACAGTGTAGTAGCTAAATGCTGTAAAATAACTATTTGACCTGTTACGACCGTGGAGGCACTGGCAGCTTCTTCCTTCGTGAGGGAAAAGACTCTGGCATTGGTTGGAACTGGTGCTGCTTCCAATCCTCCCTGACTGATCTGAGGTCCCTCCAGCATAGTAGGCATGTAATGTAACTGAGGCTGGCCTCCATACTGAACGGACTGCTGAGGAAGTACCTTGAACTTGTTTGGGCAGTCTTTGGATCTGTGTCCCTCTTGTCCACATGAATAGCATCCAGTTACACCCAAAAGGCATGCTCCTGGATGGTTCCTCCCACACTTAGGACAAGGTGGATACCTAGCTTGCTTATTCTCTGGTTTTCCTTTCTGGCTGCCAGGCCACTGCTTCCTTTTGTGGTTCTTGTTCTTCCAGTTCTGGCTATTTGGCTGAGGCTTCTGGCCTCCTATTGTCTTGTTCTCAATCAGGACTGGCTTCTGCTGTGCTTGCTGTGCCTTGATGCTATTCAGGTAGTGTCTGAGATTAGGCACTACTGACTAACTCCTCGCTGGTCTGGGGTCGGTGCATCCCGCTGTTCACGTTGAGTGCTATCTCAGGGTTCAGCATGCGGAGCATCAGCTGACTCGCTCCTTCTCTGTGCTGACTAGCTCTGGGCAGAGGCGAGCTAGTCTGTTGAACCTTGCGACTGCTTCTCCCACTGGTAGGCTACCCTGTCTGAACTCCATGAAGTCCTCGAAGTGCTTGTTGGTAACCTTCATGTGGAAAAATTCCTCATAGAACTCGTGCTCAAAATCTGCCCAGCTCATCTGGTTGACTATCTTCTTACTCTTGACTCGCTCCCACCACATACGAGCATCTCCAGTTAGGCAGAAGGAGGCACATTTGACCTTCTCGACCTCTGGCCAGTCAAGAAGCTCCATCGTGCTCTCTAAAGTCTTGAACCAAGCCTGGGCATCCCAGGGCTCAGTCGTGCCTGAGAAGCTTTCGGGTTTCAGCCTCTGCCACTGGACGAGGTATGCTTCTTGTCTTCGGTTCACAGCAGGGGTCTCCTGTGGGACTGGTGGAACTTCAGCCACTACTGGAGTTCCCACTCCTGCAGTGGGTGGTGTAGGGGGCACTGGGTGCTGATTCGCCATCAGTGTGGCGATGGTCTTCTGTTGTTCTGTAATCTGAGCTTGCATTTGAGCAATGACTGCCATCAGGTTTGGCTGTTCTGTGCCAGGCTCACTGTTATCTTGAACTGGAGTTCTGTTATTAGCATTAGGAGCTCGGCCTCTTCTTGCCATCTAATAATGCATAAAGGAACAAGAAATCACTACTACATCTCTAGGTATAAACTTGTCTTCTTACTTAGAAATCTAATATCCATTCTAGGGATTAAACATGATTCCGTGATACTAAGGGATTAAACATGCTTCCTTGTTCTATGCACATGTGAGTAAGTACTTAAGCATTTCTCTATACTGTAATTAAGTAAAGGAGCAATAGAAAACTGAAACTTAAAGCTTTCTTACTTGAAGACGGCAAGGTTGATGCTGATGTGTGTGTGATGCTGGAGAATGGGAACTGCTCTGATACCACCTGTAGCGACCCGCCTTCTTACTGCCTTAGACGGATCGTTACTTTTCTACTTCTCGACTCTAATGCACGACTAATAAAATGCGGAAATCTTTTTTTTTCTTTTAAATTCATCTAAGAATATATTCTAACTTAAGTAGTCATGCATGATACCATATCACACTTTCTTCTCAAAACTCGTAGTTGATACTTATTGAAACAAGCCTTACCCAACTCAAACTGCCCGTACCAGTCGACTGGTGACGTAGCAGTCGACTGGTACGCCTGTAATCAGAATTACAGGTTTTCGGCTCTTGTTCTTAGTCCACCATTCATTCAGTTTCGAGCCATATCAAACTACGACACCATTCTATACTCTATGCAGTTTCCTAAACAATTTAGCCAATCAAACGAATCCATAAACTTGAATTTAGGACTTTTATGGAAGAAAATAAACTAAACAAGTTTATATAAACTTTAACAATAGAGTTTGTATCAATCTTGACTCCTATGCATTCATAACGCCAAATACATGTTCTACAACCTTGCTAATGCATTATGAATGTGATTGCAACTTTTCTAAACATTTTTAAGCAATAAAAACTTGATTCAAAGGAAATTGATACTATCTTGGCACAAACACCTTTTTCTCTAACAAAGTATCAATATCTCTAACTACTTACACTTCTACTCATCCAATGCAATCATAAGGATATGTATGCTAAATGAAATGACATGGAATCTTTACTCTAAGAAATTGAGCATGTAAAACTATCCAAAACTCAAATACTCTATAATCTCCATAAGCAAGAACTTGAAATTTGAATAAACTTAAACATTGCAATTCAAATAACTAAATTGTCTCGTCTCAAAGATCTCTCCATAATCAGCCACCACACACACTCTACTCAGCACCGCCTCGTCGTCTTCCTTCAGAATTGCTTGCCTTTACCTTTATCTGCAATAAGAGGAAATGCAACTAGTAAGCAAAAAGCTTAGTAAGTACTATCTAGCTCACAAAAACTCGAAATATGCAAACATGCTTCTAGATCAAACTGAACATCATATGAGATACTAATATGCTTGAAAGAAAACTAAGAACATGTATAACTAAAACATGCATACTCAAGCAATAATAATCTCAATTTACTTTTCTTGGCTCAACTTGAAACTTTATCTATTCTTTAACTTTTTGAAAACTCTTTAAATTTCGAAACTTTGCTAAAGCATATACTTGAAAATAATAATCACTTGGATCCACTGAAGACGTAAGTACCATCTCATGCGCGTTCCCTAAAAGGTTGGGGTAGCGAGCCACCAATCCTAATAGAGCAGACCTTGGTCTACCAGGGCCAAGACCTTGGAATTGGACACCTGGATTTCTTTAACGACGCCCTTGGACGCCGGGTACTGGCCTTAGAAAATAAAATAGCTTTTCTTTCTTTCTTTCTTATCTGTAAATGCCTTGGCATTTTCTGGAGCACCTTGCGTGCTAAAATCCCTAAGTCTTGACTTTTGGGGATTTCTTAAGGCCTTGGCCTTTTCTTTTCTTATCTTTATCTTCTCTTTTCTTTTCTCATAGCTTTTCTTGGTCCCTAATCTCATATAGGGCACTCAATAAAATATATAAGCATATAATGAACTAAGATCACATGCAAAACTGAACAAAAAGGAAATATCTCTTTTAAAAACTTTTAAAGGAAATTCTTGCGGAAAAACCGCCTCTTACTGCAGGTGAGCAGTACTTACATTGATATCTTGGACTTACAACCAAGATTGACGTCTAGAGCTCGGAAGAAACTCGAGATCTCGGAGAATTCTTTGCGTCTACGCGTTCCTCTCGTCGCGGGGATCCCGAATATAGGATTATCTCTTGGAGAAGAGTCTTGGCCGGCCCTCTAGAGCTTGCTGTTGGTCGGCGTCGCCCCAAGAGAGGAGAGGAGGTCGGCGTGAGGGTTTGGAGAGGAGAGAAATAAAACTTCTCTCTTTAATTAGCTATTTATACTTAAGGGTCGGATCAACCTACTATACCGTAAATACCCTTCTCTCCGTCCCTTGTTGTGCTTGATACCCCTAGCCCGGCTGGTTGCGCGCGCGGGCTGTTTCGTGGTGGTCGCGGGTTCAATCCACCGGCTGCCCTTAAACGTTTTTATTATTTTTCTTTTTATTATTTTTCTTTTTCTTTTTCCAAAAATACCAAACGGACTCCGAAAATTCCATAAAAATACTCTAAAAATTCCTAAAAATATCTAGAATATTTCTAAACCATTTCTAAATAATTCTAAGGACTTTAAGAACTAAAAATGGAAATTTTGGGGTGTTACACATCTCCCATTTTTGGAGGTGTGTTCAGGACGCCCTAGGCACCAGACTTCAGTTCAGCACAGCTTTCCATCCCCAGACAGATGGACAAACAGAGAGAGTAAATCAGATTTTAGAAGACATGCTCAGAGCTTGTGCGTTGGACTTTAAAGGCAGTTGGTGCAAATTTCTGTGCTTAGCTGAGTTTGCCTACAACAATAGCTATCAGGCCACCATCAGGATGGCACCTTATGAGGCATTATATGGCAGGAAATGTAGATCACCCATATGTTGGCAAGAAGCTGGTGAGAAGAAAGAGATGGAGTCAGGACTAGGCAGCCAGACTGAGCTTATAGATGAGACCACTCAAGCTATCCAGACGATCCGCCAGAGGATTGAGACTGCCCAGAGTAGACAGAAAAGTTATACTGACACACGCCGTAGACCACTTGAATTCCAAGTTGGAGATTCAGTATTTCTCAAGGTCGCTGCCATGAAGGGAGTGGTGAGATTTGGCAAGAAGGGCAAGCTAAGTCCTCGCTACGTAGGACCCTACAAAATCATAAAGAGGGTTGGTAAGGTAGCATATGAGCTGGACCTACCAGAGGATATGTCAGCTATCCACAGTACCTTTCATGTCTCTATGCTAAAGAAGTGTATTCACGACCCTAGCCAAGTGATTCAGCCTCAGTCAGTACAGATCCAAGAAGATCTTAGTTATGAGAGCAGACCGACACAAATAGTGGACAAAGCAGTTAAAAGATTAAGAAACAAAGAAGTGCCACTAGTGAAGGTCATCTGGCAGAATCAAAAGCATGAAGAGGCTACTTGGGAACGTGAGGACAGCATGAGAGAGAGGTATCCAGAATTATTCTAAGTTCGAGGACGAACTTTTCATAAGATATGGGGGATTGTAACGCCCCAAAATTCCCATTTTTAGTTCTTAAAGTCCTTAGAATTATTTAAAAATGGTTTAGAAATATTCTAGATATTTTTAGGGATTTTTAGAATATTTTTATGGAATTTTCCGAGTCCATTTAGTATATATAAAAAAAGAAAAACGTTTAAGGGCAGCAGGGGGTTCAAACCCGCGACCAGCAGGAGACCAGGCGCGAGCGCGACCGGCTAGGCTAGGGTATCAAGCACAACGAAAGTTGGAGAGAAATATATTTATAGAGTAGTTACGATTCTTTTCATAAAGATAGTATAAATAGATAAGTTAAGAGAGGAAATTAGATTTTTGGTTTTCTCTCTTCCTCACTCTAGCCGCGCGAGACAGCCTCCCTTCTCCTCTCTTGGGCGACGCCAACCAACACCAAGGCCAAGGGGGCCGGCCAAGGTTCTCCTCCGAGAGATATTCCTATATTCAGGATCCCCGCGACGAGAGGAACGCGTAGGCGCGAAGAATTCTCCGAGATCTCAAGTTTCTCCCGAGCCCTAGACGTCAATCTTGGTAGTAAGTCCAAGATATCAATGTAAGTACTGCTCACCTACAGTAAGAGGCGGTTTTTCCGCAAGAATTTCCCTTAATAGTTTTTAAAAGAGATATTTCCTTTTTGTTTAAGTTTTTGCATGTGATCTTAGTTCATTATATGCGTGTATAAGTTTGATAAAGCACCCTATGTGAGATTAGGGGCTAAGAAAGTTATGAGAAAAGAAAAGAGAAGATAAAGATAAGAAAAGAAAAGGCCAAGGCCTTAAGAAATCCCCAAAAGTCAAGACTTAGGGATTTTAGCACGCAAGGTGCTCGAGAAAATGCCAAGGCATTTACAGATAAGAAAGAAAAGAAAGAAAAGCTATTTTATTTTCTAAGGCCAGTACCCGGCGTCCAAGGGCGTCGTTAAAGAAATCCAGGTGTCCAATTCCAAGGTCTTGGCCCTGGTAGACCAAGGTCTGCTCTATTAGGATTGGTGGCTCGCTACCCCAACCTTTTAGGGAACGCGCATGAGATGGTACTTACGTCTTCAGTGGATCCAAGTGATTATTATTTTCAAGTATATGCTTTAGCAAAGTTTCTAAAGTTTAAAGAGTTTTCAAAAAGTTAAAGAATAGCTAAAGTTTCAAGTTGAGCCAAGAAAAGTAAATTGAGATTTATTAATACTTGAGTATGCATGTTTTGAGTTATACATGTTCTTAGTTTCTTTCAAGCATATAAGTATCTCATATGATTTCCATATTGATCAAGAAGCATGTTTGCACATTTCGAGATTTTGTGAGCTAGATAGTACTTACTAAGCTTTTTGCTTACTAGTTGCATTTCCTCTTACTGCAGATAAAGGTAAAGGCAAGCAATTCTGAAGGAAGGCGACGAGGCGGTGCTGAGTAAAGTGTGTGTGGTGGCTAATTTTGGAGAGATCCTTGAGACGAGACAATTTAGTTATTTGAATTACAATGTTTTAGTTTATTCAAATTTCAAGTTCTTGCTTTATGGAGTTTAGCGAACATTTAAGCTTTGGATAGTTTTACATGCTCAATTTCTTAGAGTAAAGATTCCATGTCATTTCATTTAGCATACATATCCTTATGATTGCATTGGATGAGTAGAAGTGTGAGTAGTTTGAAATATTGATACTTTGTTAGAGAAATAGATGCATGTGCCAAGATAGTATTAATTTCCCTTTGAATCAAGTTTTATTGCTTAAGTATGTTTAGAAAAGTTGCTTTCTCATTTGATAATGCCTTAGGGATGTTTCAGAATTTTGTGTGATGAGTTTCAATGGTTAGAAGTTAAGTTTGCTACAATCTCTAGCTTAAAGTCTATGTAGATTTTTCATAACTTGCTAAATTCCGCAAAAGTCCTAATTTCAAGTTTATGGATTCATTTTGATGGGCTAAATTGTTTAGAAAACTGGTATAGAGTATAGAAATGGTGTCATGATTTTATATGGCTCGAAAGTATAGGTTTGGTGGAGTTTTGAAACAAGGCTTCGAATCTGAAAAACAGGTTTCAGACTTATCAGTCGACTGGTACAGTATCAGTCGACTGATACCCGTAAGCTGAGTTGGGCGAGGCAAGTTTCAATAAGTATTTTCTTACGAGTTTTTGAGAAAGAAAGTGTGACATGGTATCATGCATGACTATTTAAGTTAGAATATCATTCTTAAATAGATTAAAAAGAAAAAAAAAAGATTTCCGCATTTTTAGTCGTGCATTAGAGTCGAGAAGTAGACAAAAGTAACGATCCGTCTAAGGCAGGAGAAGGCGGGTCGCTACAGGCTAGGCAAGAATCCCTTGATCTCTTGGATTAATCTCCAAGCCTTGCCTTGGTACCTTTATATAGTAGCCTCTTAACGGAATAAATTTTTCATAAGAAATTTATCTTATAAATTTTTCTATGAATTATTCCGTTATGCTAAATTTTTATTATAACTTAATTTATAATAAAAATAACCATGTCTCACCTTTTATTATGGAAAGAAATTTCTTTATATAAATTTCTTTATCATGGTAAATCAATCCATTATTGATTTTATAAAATAAAATAAACCATTCCAAGGTTTATTTTAATTTCCATGAAAAATAAATCTCTTTATATAAATTTCTTTATATAAATTTCTTTATACAAATTTCTTTATCCATAATTTTATAAGACAAACCACGCGCAGTTTATTTTATAAATTTGTACCAAACAATTTGGTTCTTCCCTCTTATTGTGGCCGGCCAAACAAAGAGGGTGGGGACCCTCTTTGGCCGGCCAAACCCAAGCCGTGATCTCACGAATTAAACTCATTTAATTCGTTCAATAAGTCTTCAAAAGATTTAGCCATTTTATGCTTCTGATGCGTCTCTGAAAAATTCAGATTCGACTTATCTCTCTTGATCAGAAAATCTAATTTTCAACTCGTTTTAAATCCCTCGAATTACTCGTAGTGTGTGTGACTAAATAGGCTTTTGATTTATGTTGGTCGTCTATAATTCATCAATTATAGAACGATCATGAGTGGCACCTAGTAGTACATCATGATCCCAATTAATCGAAAGATCAACGGTTGACCTCAGAAATTATTCTGAAACCCTTCAGCAGCTATAATAAATCGTGCCTCATTCCCTTCACCATCTTATACCCACTTGGTTCAGGACACGGTCTATGTGTGTCAGTCTCCACTAGGCTGACTACGTCACACCTAGCCCAAGTAATGTCTTTCTCGTCCAACAGATTCTAATTACTCTCATGTTTCTGAGAGATTCATACTCTGAACATGTGATGCTCTGGCCAGAGGCTTCGAGTAACAATCCGATGATAGGCCTTGGGTATACATCTCCTCGCAAGGAGTGGTGAATCCTTTGTAGGTTGTTCAAACATCTTCGGGCACTTCGGCTTATACCCAACCATCCTTGGTCCACACCTCCTTAGAGATGCTTGCTTAAGATGTCAAAGTATAAGTTTCCATGACCAAGATGACTTGAACACCGCAAGTCAAAGGAACATCGCACTTAAGCTGCAGTAAGAACTTCATTGACATATCTATATGTAGATTACCATATGAAGTTTTACAGCCAGTCACTCCAATGAACTAGTTCCTTTAACTAGCATTCATGTTTATCTCTGGACATCCCAATGTCACAAGCCAGTGAGAATCAGCTGATTAGAGAATAACCCAGGCTAGTCTCAACAGAATTGATAGTGTCCGTATTTATCAATTCATCGACTAGGGACAATTTCAATACTTCACAATTGCACATGTAGAGATAATCACTAGTTGTGAATTCATCACAAATTCTCTCATGCTGTGAATTGTATTGCGGACATTCAGTAAATGAGTTTAAGATCTCAATCAAATACACAAACATGTATACTCAAATAGTGAATATTCATTTATTAAAGTAATGATTACAATCATAAGGCGATTGCCTTAGGACACTTCTCTCATATTACTAACACATTATTCTTACCAGGAAGCCTACATCAAATATATGTGTTCATGGTATATGGATAAAAACATTGATGAATAAACATAGCACATAACCTAAACATACAAAGTCATGGCATATAACACATAAGGCTAGGGTTTTAGGTAGCATAAAAATTCTTACAACATACTTAACACATACATATATCATAGTAAGCTATAAACAAGTATCCTTGAAACCTTAACCCAACCCAAACCCTAGTTCATGGACTTGGCCGAATGTTCATTAGGAGAGGGTCTCATCATTCAAGCAACATGAAAAGGTCCCATAGGTAAAAAGGAAACTCATACATTGCATACAATGTCATAGTAAGCAACATAATTCTGAACATAAAACCTCTGAACATAAACATAAGCATATTCTTAACATAAATCATAAACATAGGAACATTTAACATAATATGAGTCTTAACATAAAACATAAGCATAACATATTTATCATGACATAATTCTTAACATGAACATAAGCATAAACATATTTATCATGTCATAATTCTTACCATAAGCATAAGCATAAACATATTTATCATGGCATAATTCTTAACATGAACATAAGCATAAACATACTTATCATGACATAATTCTTAACATGAACATAAGCATAAACAAATTTATCATGGCATAATTCTTAACATGAGTATAAGCATAAACATATTTATCATGGTATAATTCTTAACATGAACATATGCATAATGCATAACATGAATGAATGCATGAATCAAATGCATATATCATAAGGATGCTTATTTGAAAACCATAGTTATAAATACTTAAACATAATCATAACATCATTGGGGGTCCCCGGCTTGTACCACATACATACATCATATGCACGCATCCCTAAGTAAATACGAGGTAGCTAGTCTCGACCTACTAGGGTAGGAACAGCTACGGTAGTTCCAAAAACCGAGGCGTTCTTAAGGTGCTCATCCCTGTTGGACAGCTTCGGTAGTCCCAGAACCGTGGACAACTACGGTAGTCCAGAACCGAGGCATTCTTAAGGTGCCCATCCCTTGGACCCTTACTTCGGTCCGGTACAAGCCCATTCATAAAGTAAAATAACTTCACATGCTTCATCATTCATAGCATTCATAGAACATACATAGCATAAACATAATCTTGTTTCATTTATTATCTTCATTCATAAAGTATGTCATGCATACATCATTATGCCTTAAAGCCATGAACATCCTTTTCATTTATCATCTTCATTCATAAAGTATGTCATGCATACATCATTATGCCTTAAAGCCATGAACATCCTTTTCATTTATCATCTTCATTCATAAAGCATGGCATACATACATAATTAGCATCTTAATCATAAAGCATGCATGATCCTGGTACATAGGGTAAACATGCATAGATCTTTTCATACGTGGTACATATCACATAGCATACATGATCATGGTATCTATCATAAAGCATACATGTGTAGGATTCATATAGACATGATACATACTATCTAGGTTCATGACATTCAACCTAGCTCATACATAGACCTTCATAACCATATATCTATCATAGGCATTTAACATCATACATGCATCATTCTATATAAATATGAGGCCTACATCACAATACATGTGTTCATGGTATATGGTTTAAAACATTCAAGAATAAACATAGCACATAACCTAAACATACAAGTCATGATATATATAGCACATAAAGCTAAGGTTTTAAGTAACATAAAAACTCTTACCACTTGCTTAAACATATACATACATCATAGTAAACCATGAGCAAGTATCCTTGTACCTTAACCCAACCCTAACCCTAGATTTGGAGCTTGGACGAATATTCAATAGAGGAAGGTCTCATCATTCAAGCAACATGAAAAGGTCTCATAGGAAAAAGGAAACCCATACATTACATACAATGTCATAGTAAGCCATTGGACCCCATAATTGGAGCTAACCCTAAATCCTAGCCTTCCCACTTGACCTTGGCCGAAACCTAATGGGTCACAAACACATGGAAAAATTTCATAAAATTCTAAATTTACATCTAATACCTTATATATAACCCCATAGAAAACCATTAGAACCCTTGCTTAGAGTTAACCCTAACTTCTTGCCCTATAACATGTCTTGGCCGAAACTTACAAGGATCATAAGGCATGTAAAAATTCACATGAATCACCATTAACATCCCTTGCATAATGAGAAAACATAAGAAACATCATTAGAGAGTTAAAACTAATCCTAGCCATGGAATCATAGTGGTGGCCGAAACCCTAGAAGCCAACCTTCATGGATTTCTCAACTTAGATCTTAAACAAAGACTTAAATCATGATAAACATCAAAGGAAAACCATTATACCACAGGTGAGGGAGTCTTACACTTGTTGACTTGGTTTTTAGACCTTAACTAGAGAAGAGGATGAAGACTTTTGGACCTTAGACCACCCCTAGCCCTTGTAGCCTTGTAGAAATCCTTTAGATCTTCAAGAGAAAATCCCCTTGTGAAGCTTTTCTAAGGGAGAGAAGCCTTGGTGGGTTTCGGCTAGGAGAAGGAAGAAGAAGGAGAGGAATAGCCTTGGTGGAAGAAGAGAATAAAAAGAGTAACTCCAATGCCTCTTCCTTTCTCATCCACTCTTTTATACTACATGAAAGGGGGCAAGTGAAGGGTCATGGTGCCTCTTCTCTTGATGACTCGTCACTTCCCTAAGCCTTAACCAAAATCCACTTCATTCTTTACTAGCACTCCCTTGCTACGTGAATTGGTTAGTGCATGCATGGTGTTACACTAGGTCCAAGGTTCAATCCTTGGTGCATGCACTTTATTTTTATTTTATTTTATTCTATTTTTTTCTTTTATTTTCGGCAATGCCCCCTAAGGCCTACCAATAGTTATGCTAATATTCCTAATTTAAATCTATTTTTATTTATATTAAATTCTTCCTAAGATCCCCTAATAACCACGGTACTAGAAAAGCCTATGTAAGGACCCTTAGTACTTAGCTTCTTATTCTATATCGAGAATCATGGATAATCATGCTAAGGTTTATACTAGTGTCCCTATGTTCCTCGAGAATCTATCTAGGCATGGTCAACATTTTTAAAGAAAATATTGAGGAAATTTTTTCGGGTCGTTACAGTTTTCCTCTCTGAGATCGCATTGTCTCTTCGTTTGGCTAGTACCAAATCAGAGACAAAACTTGTGGCTTAGAAAAGATATCTTAAAGATATCTTGCATTGATATCTATAGAGGTAATCTTTCAAAAGCTTGGTAGTTGATGTCTTATCCTCTAAACATCATCCAATAGGTATACTTTTGATGAAGTAATGTTTTATGATTATGTCAGACACAAGTATGTCTTGTGTGGTTATGTGTAATGCATTTTGTAATAATTTAGAAAATTATTACTCTTCCGCTACTTGTTTTTGAAACAAAATTTTAAATTGCACATCGGACACCCCAAGCTAAGTCTTGGTTTGGAACTAAGAAAGAAAGTCCTAGTTAAGAATAGATTAATCAAGTCTAAGTCGAGTCAGCTGAAATTTAAAGGCTTTGCAAACAAGTTAAAGTGGAATAAGCTCGGAGCTAAAGGCTTGACAAACAAGTCAATGTGGAGTAAACTAGGAGTTAAAGCTTGGCAAACAAGTCCAAGTGCAATCAGTTGAGAGTAACCATTACATGTAAGTGTGAGTAAATTAATGATTCCAGATGACTAGCTAGTGATAACTATGGACGAATGAAGTCTGAGGCTCCAAGAGGACCATAGCTGGGTCGGGGTGATTGGAGCGTATGAGCGACAGATAGAAGGTGTTATCTAGCAATATGGGTGAGTTGGATCAAGATTAGGTTTGACACCTCTTCTAGGCGACCGAAGAATGCGATTAACATTATCTATCAGATAAATGTTGAAACCATATCAATAGATTCATGATGACCAAAGAGCCTCAAGTCTACCAAGCTTGCTACGTCAGCATTAGAAGAGTTCTATATAATGGGCCTCGAGGCAAAACTTTCAAATCACACAATCATTTATTCATTCAATTTCTTTCAATCTTGTGCTTGTGCTCTCGTGTTCTTGTGTTGCGACATCGACATGCTATAACTCGCGGTTCATTTCCAATCGACAACACCTAGTGCAATCGTTTATTTTTTCTTATGTTAACATATTTGTTATATTTGTGCTTAAATTTTTAGATTCTGTTTTGGTAAGATTTTTCTAATTTCTAGAAGCTTTCTAGAAAGGAAAAATTAAAAAATAAGAATTATATTTTATTATTGTTAGGTACATCTATTTCTGATATGATTGATAATTTATTATACAAGTTTTGCTTGCATACATTGTGATAATCTGAGTGATTAAATTTGTGCTAAGTTAACTATTACATTCTTTCTGTTTGCTACTTTATTATTATAATTACTTTTAGTTATTTTCAACTTGTAAAATTTATAATGCTATTCATCCTTTTTTAGCGCAGAGTTTGACACTACATACGTGGGCATAGGTCAGTGACATGATAATTAAGTATTCAATCAACTTCATCTATTTCGTAGTTCACCACACTATCAATCATATTAATCAAATATCAAAATTTCGATGTTAATTCAAACATTGAGATAGTCCAATGATTAGGTCTATCCTAATATTTGGGCTGATGTATGGAGTCTCGATGTAATGAGATGTGTGGTATCTCGTTGTACTATACTCATGATATATGGATTGAAACTTTTACCTCATGAAATATTTTTATACAATGTACCTATTTAAAAAAAATCAAATATCAAAATCTAATTCAAACATGATTAACCTTCATCAGTAGTCAATTACACCAACAATAATAATTCAATTAATCTAACGTAATTTATGACGTCCTATGATTTTTTTAGGTGGATCACTCCTAAAATCTTCAAATTCTTCTCCTTTATGGTGTAGCAAAAGGGTGATTATTTGTCATCCCAGACATCTATGGTTCAATCCATATATTTTGTATTATGACCTATGATTTTTTTAGATGGATCACTCCTAAAATCTTCAAATTTTTCTCCTTTATGGTGTAGCAGAAGGGTGATTATTTGTCATCCCAGACATCCATGGTTCAATCCTCAATTACGATATATTTTGTAGAAATTTTTTCTCTAATGGGACGTGAACCCTTGGATGTTAGGCTTCTAGACCGTCCGTCGCAAGTTCTTTTTGATTTACTCTGAGAGTTGGCAAGAAACCTTCATTAAACAAGATTGGTCACTCGAGATTTGTTATTACCCAACCTCATTAATTATTTTTTTAGTGGAAAACCTCTTACAAGATCATTACCTACAACAGAAACAAGAAAGAACAAAATAAAAAAAATATTAGACCAAGTAGTAAACGAACCTAAGATAATCAGCTCAACCTCACGTAAGTTTGCCAACGGTTACCAGGATATAAGTCAGAAAGCACTCGCGGTGGGCGGTCTAGAGGCCCAACGTTCCAGGATTCATGCCCCATTTGAAAGAAAAATTTCTGTAAAATACGCCTTAGATGGGGATTAAACCATGAAAATCGAAAATAATAACTAATCAGTCTACCGCTATACTATAGCCCAGAGGCAAAACATAATTGAATAGGATAATAATACAATGTATGCATAAGATTTATTATTCATCTTGTTCACAACCTTTGGACCTTTTTTAATACTCCCTTCACGAATCACTTCGATGACATGATCTTGCTAATTGGGACACATCATTGATTGATTTTTTTTATTATCAAATGACTAGTAAGATGGATTCCTTTGTTTCCTTCCTGGATTGATTTTAATAGTTAGAAAAAATTGATAATGTAAAAAATATAATTAAATAATTAATATAATTGTTAAATCAAAATTTTAATTGGTAGATCAAGTATCAACTCCTTGCGCACTAGTAAACACGTGCGATACAAGATATTATTATTAAAGCCACTATATGCGATCACAACAACTTTAATAGACAAGAAGAGTTTCACACGTTAATGGAAGCATCCACTATTCATTGAATGCAAAACACATTAACATTTTTGATAAGCATCTTTTTATATATAAAAAAATAAGTAATTGCAAAAATAACGAAGTCTATTCATGAAAATAGTCAATGAAGGAGGTAGAATTATAAGTGATAGAGAAAAAATATATTAGTTTTTTAAGGGGAAAATATAAAATAATAACTTTAAGAAAGGTCTAATAAACTTTTCTAAAAATTTATAAGATGGAGGTCGTTCCTAACTCCCCCTTGGCTCTTTCTTTCTATTTCTTAAATCACTGCATTTAGTTTCCAATCCATGGGATATTAATCCTTGACAGTGAAACTTTCCTAACTATACAAAATCTAGTGTAATCTGACTCATCTTCTCGTCATTATCAATAAGGGTCACAATAAACGTCAAGGCTTACCACTACTTATATATGATAGGCAAGTGTTTGTCCTTCTGCCCATTAGGTCTATGCGCTAGTTATGATATCTGGACTAGTAATTTTCGTGATTTATCTCCTCCATGTTAGCTTTAAAATGGGTTAGCGGGGCGCTAAGGCAAGCAAAACGCCTTTTGCCACCTTATAAATTCATTATTAACTTCCATAATCCGCTACACAAGGTATGCTTCATGTTTCATTATCAATGTTCTTTCAGGATGGAGAGTTGGTTAGTATATATGATGTTGCCATCATGAGGTTTGAGAATCAATTTCTTATTAGTAGTTAGATTTTTGCCCTCTTCCATATACTCATTATTACTTGTACTTATGATTTACCTTCCTTCACATAATTTAGATAGTCTGAGAAGAAATTGTAAGAAACGTAGATGAATATCTTCACCTTTTGCCATCATGTTTCATTATTAACTTGCTCCAATGTTTCCTTATCAGCTCACATCAAATAATTGACCCCATTGTCATCAAATAGCTAATTATAAGATAAACCCAAATTCCATGGTTCTCCTTTTTTATTTCCCCCTCCTTTTGTGTGTTAAGAAAAGGAATCATTTAATGGAAGATGATGCACAAGGCTAGATTTTGTTGTTTTGAACTAAGATCTATGGACCTTAAGCTTCACTTAGCCTTATTGATCATCCAGAGATGTTCAAGCATTGGCAGACACCTTGTCTACGTTGCTTGGAGCATGGACATGCTGTGATCATCTGCTTGTAGAAAGGACGCAATGCAACCAAGTCACCTGTGATACTCGGCCTAAATGGTATCCCAGAGGGTGTTGATGCAAGGAATTGGTTGGTTGTGTTGAGTATTTAAGTAGTGAAAATATAATGTGAAGAATAATAGAGAATAAAAATAATGCTAGCATGTTAACTTTCATTTGATTTGGACTCTGTGGTTACTCCACGATCTATCAATTTGTCAGGTGAATGATTTCTACAAATTCGCTAAGAATATCTCCTTTATACTATGAAGAAAGCCTCATACAAGTAGTCTAGAAACATTGACAGACCAGCATAAGCGAGTGAATTGTCCTGCGAAACAGAATTCTATCTTTTACAAATTCTTACAAAGATAATAAATTAGATAATACAGTTCAAATAAATAAAATAAAAAATAACTAAAGAAACTAGTAAGAGACAAAAGAATTATTTGGTTGCTAATCCAAGACAGTCGAAACCTCTATTATCAAGATCTCCTTTGTTTGTAGGTGGAGTAACCTCTTATAAACTTTGAACAATATAGGAAAAAGTTAGGAAAATATATTACAAGAGTTGATGATTAATCCTAGATTTAGGGGGCTATTTATAGCCCGAAAAGTGAATTTACCGTTGGGCTGACGTGGACCTGAGATTCCTAAGTTGTGATCTGAAGTGCCTCATATGGACAAACTTTTATCCACGCGGGCAATGGTAAATTGTTGATAATTCCTATTTTGAGACGCCTCAATTCTAACTTGAGGTGTCTCAGTGATGGTCGTGGATTTTGGGTCGTGCATGGGAAACCTCTCCATGTTCACGGATTAAAAATTTTAATCCGAATGGAGACCTATTTCCCAAACGACTGTCTCATCGTCGTACTAATTGATTCGAGTTACTACTTGACCAAACTTGTTGTTCAAGCCTTGTAACTCGTCAAAAAAATTAGTCGCGGAATAGACGATGAGTGGATCACCGGTTTTTGTGTTTATCATCGGGGTCCAAAACAATTAATTATCATAATTAATTAACAAATAATTAACATCTAATTATAATTAATTAAACACATGAAATGATAAGATCAAAGAGCCATGAGAGAAGTTATACCTTCCTGTTTACCTCACGATTTAGTACTGTATGACTTATTCCCTTCATGGACGACGTGTGGGCGACAATCCTCCAAGAAATGAAGCCACCAAACCAAACCCTAGCTTCCTTCCTTTTCTTCTTTCCTTGCGCCGAAACCTCAAAGTTTCATGGAGTTGCCACCGGCCAAAGAAGATGAAGCAATCCTCTCCTTTGCTTGCCCTAGCAACACGTCCAAGGCGGAAGAAGAAGGAAGAAAAGGAAAAGAAGAAGATCAAATCTTCTTGCTTGAATCCCAGTCGAAAGTTTCCTTCCCTCTTCCCTTCACTTCCGCCGCCCACAATAAGGAGATGGTGATCTCCTTTCCTATCCGCCGACAACCCTCTTCTTCTCCTCTTTAGTTTCTGCTGGCCAAGGAGAGAAGAACCAAGGTAATGAAGATCTAGAGAAGAAGGTGAGAGACAGTGCTTCTCTCTTGCACCACCTACCTCCTTCCAATACTGCCGGCCAACCCTAAGAGAGAGAGAGGATGAGAGGAGAGGAAAAAACCAAGGCTTAGGTTGTGGTTCATGATGACTTTATGGGATATATATAGGCTACAATAGGGACCATGAGGAGGAGTTGAGTCTTGGCCACCTAATGGATCAAGGCCCGATACATTAATGAAGATCCATTCCACTAAAGGATCCTCATTGAACTACCTCACCAATCCCCATATTTACATATGAGTTCCATCTATTATGAGTACAAATATCTCCCTGTGTTTAAGATATCGAATGCCCGTCGATTAATTTAAATTACTGACAATTTAATTAATCATCATCTAACTCCTTGAGTAGTACCACTCAACCTTATCATCATGTCGGACCAAGTCCACCTGCAGGATCTAACATGATGAACCTTATGAGCTCCTCAAGGGGGCATCATCATCCCGACTCACCAGGACACGATTTCCTTCAATAATCAATGACACACCATGTAAATAATATTATTTCCCAACTTACTGGGTCTATCGATTTAACGGAATAAATCTCACCCATTGGTAAATTAAAGAAATAAATATTAAGTATATCTGTCTGTTATTATCAGGATTAAGAGCATGTACTCCAAAATAACCGAGGTCTGATTTAATTATAAAGTCAGTATAAATTGAATTACTTCTATGTCGGTCCTGCTCAATACATACAAAGTGCACTAGTGTAATTCTATGGTCAAGGTAAACCAACACCAAATTACACTATAACCATCCCGATAGTTTGTCCAAATCCATCTCGGTTGTGAGCCTCTACTTATACTCTAAAAGGAACTGATAACATGATATTTTGTGCGACACCACACACCATGTTATCTATAATTTAATGTATCAGACGATATGCACATACTAATATAAACATGCAAACAGTGATCTTGTGATTCACTTTCAAAATGTAGATATCTATATAAAAGGAAGGCTTTTAGTATACATCCTATCAATCTCCCACTTATACTAAATGACTAAGCTGCCCTCACAATGACATACATCTGACTCTCATATCCTCCACATGCCTATCAAAATCTCTCGCTGGAAGAGCTTTAGTGAAAGGATCCGTCAAGTTGTCCTCCGATGCAATCTTAGCAACAGCAACTTCTCCGCGCTTTACGATCTCTTGTATTAGGTGGTACTTGCGCTCTATGTGTTTACTCGCCTTATGGGCTCATGGTTCCATCGAGTTTGCAACTGCACCACTATTATCACAATAAATTGTGATAGCTCTGGACAAAATAGGAATCACATCCAAGTCCATCATGAAGTTCCTGAGCCATACAACTTCCTTGGCCGCCTCAGAGGCTGCCACATACTTAGCTTCCATGGTGGAGTTCACCATGCATTTCTGCTTGACACTCCTCCATACTATGACTCCACCTCCTAAAGTAAACACATACCCCGAGGTAGACTTACTTTTGTCCCTATTTGATTGGAAGTCTGAATTCGTATAACCCACAGGGAGTAATTGGTCTGCCTGGTAAACCAACATATAATCCCTAGTCCTTCTCAGGTACTTCAGTATATGCTTTATTGCAGTCTAATGTCCTTATCCTAGGTTACTCTGTTATCTGCTAACTATGCCCACGACAAAGCAGATATCTGGTCTCGTGCATACCATAGCATACATGAGGCTTCCTACAGCCGAAGCATAAGGAACCGCTTTCATCTCCTCTATCTCCTTTAATGTTTTAGGACACATCTCTTTAGATAGAGGAACTCCATGCCTAAAAGGTAGAAAACCTTTCTTGGAGTTTTCCATGCTAAAATGAGCTAGGACAGTGTCTATGTATGAATCTTGAGATAAGCACAACATCTTTTTCTGGCGATCCCTTATAACCTCGATCCCAAGGATGTGCCCTGTTTCTCCCAAGTCCTTCATATCAAACTGTTTAGACAACAATACCCTTACGTCTGATAATATTTTAACATTGTTGCCAATGAGCAAAATATCATCTACGTATAGTACAAGAAATACCACTACATTTCTGTCACATCTCTTATATACACAAGACTCATCCGGACTTTGAATAAATCCATATGACTGGATTACCTCATCAAAGTAAATGTTCCATGATTGTGAAGCTTGCTTCAATCCATAAATAGACCGATTAAGCTTACACACAAGATGCTCTTTTCCCTTCGCAATGAATCCCTCTGATTACTTCATATAGATGGTCTCGTCAAGACATCCGTTAAGGAAAGTTGTGTTGGCATACATCTGTCATACCTCATAGTCCATATGAGCGACAATAGATAAGAGAATCTGGATAGACTTTAGCATGGCTACCGGCGAAAAGGTCTCCTCATAATCAATACCCTCATTCAGAGTATACCCTTTTGCAACAAGCTTAAGGCGTCAACCTTCCCGTCTGGTCCTCTCTTTCTCTTGTCGATCCACTTGCATCCAATGGCTTTTACACCATTGGATGGTTCTACTAGCTCCCAGACGTGATTAGAATCCATAGATTCTATCTCAGAATTCATTGCCCTTTGCTAAGATATCACATCTTTATTTTGGAGTGTTTCGTCATAGGTTCAGGGATCAGGTTCATGTTTGCCAGGGACCAAGTCCGAAGACTCTCCCAAGAACATGAATCTTTCAGATTATCTAACAACCCTCCCACTACGATGAGGTACCACCTGTATATCTTTTGTGACATGCGGTGCAGTGACTTGTGGTATGTCCTCTTGTACCGTTGGTACTAAGGTTGGAACTTCCTCTCTCAATTCCTCAAGAATTATTCTACTCATGGGCTTGTGGTTCATCACATAGTCTTCGTCTAAGAATTGGACATTCGTGCTAACGATTACCCTCTGATCCTTAGGACTATAGAACATACCACCTTTAGTCCCTCTAGGATAGCCTACGAACAAGCGTACTTCTGTACAAGATTCCAACTTATCAGCATCTCCCTTCAGCACATGTGCTGGACTACCCCAAATCCGAATATGCCTTAGACAAGGCTTTCGTCCAGTCCATAATTCTGTGGGAGTAGAGGGAACTGACTTAGATGGTACCAAGTTCAGTATGTACACTGCCATTTCCAAAGCATATCCCTAGAATGAATCTGGCAACTCAGAGTAACTCATCATTGATCTAACCATCTCCATAAGAGTCCTATTCCTTCACTCTGCTACACCATTCTGTTGGGGCGTACCGGGTGCAGACAATTAGGATTGAATCTCAACATTTGATAAGTAAGTCCTAAACTCTCCCAAGAGGTACTCACCACCACAATCAAATCGTAGTGTGTTGATACATTTACCTTGATGTTTCTCCACATCAGCCTTGAATTCTTTGAACTTATCAAAACATTTAGACTTGTGGTGTATCAAGTAAATGTACCCATACCTTGAATAATCGTCCATAAAAGAGACGTAATATTCAAAGCCACCTCTAGCCTGGATAGACATAGGACCACATAAATCAGAATGAACCAATTCCAACACATCGTTGGCTCTATACTCCTTGGCCTTGAAAGGCCTCTTGGTCATCTTACCTTCCAAGCAAGATTCACAGGTTGGGAAGTCTTCCACCACCAATGAACCCAAGGGCCCATCGGCTATCAACCTTTGAATCCTACTAAGGTTAATATGACCAAGTCTTAGATTCCAAAGATATGTTTGGTTCATCTTTGAAGGTTCTTTTCTCTTATTTTGGTTAGATGATGAGATATTTACTTCTATTTGCATCATTGGATATTTTAGTTCTAAAGTGTACAAATTGCCAACCAATTTACCTGAACAGATAATCTCTCTATTCCTTTTTATAACAACTCTGTCATTAAAAGAAATAGAATACCCATCCTTTATTATTTTAGAAACCGAAACAAGGTTCTTTCTAAAACTAGGTACATAAATGCAATTTCTCAAAACCAAAAGTTTTCTCTCAAAAGACACATAGATGTCTCCCACTGTAATAGTCGCCACCTCCGTAGCATTGCCCATGTAGACGGTAATCTCTCTATCAGCCAGTCGTCAGGTTTCCTGGAACCCCTACAAAGAATTACAAACATGATCAGTGGCTCCCGTATCTACACACCAGGTACCGGTAGATAACACCGCTAAGCATGTTTCAATAACTAAACAAAAAGATATACCTTTGTCTTGAAGACGGGGATAGTCCGCCTTCCAGTGTCCAGTCTGCTTGCATGTGAAGCACTTGCCTTTCGGCTTCTTCACGCCAGCCCAAGGTCCCTGAGATCCTGCCCTCTTTGCCCCACCTTGTTTCTTCTTCTTCTTGCCTTTTGGCATAGCAGTAGAAACTTTTTGAGCAACCAAAGCATGAGCACTCTGACGAAAAAACTCCTCTGTCGCCTAAAGTTCTGTCAAAAGTTCTGCCATTGAATATGTACATTTGTTCATATTATAGTTCAGGTGAAATTGCTCAAAACTCCTAGGTAGAGACTGGAGAATGATATCGACTTGGGTTTCCCCATCGATCTCCGCTCCAAGGACTTCCATCTCATTGAGATGTGCCATCATCTTAAGTGATGGTCGTGGATTCTGGTTCGCGCATGGGAAACCTCTTCATGTCCACGGATTAAAATTTTTTAATCCGAATGGAGACCTATTTCCCAAATGACCGTCTCATCATCGTGCTAACCGATTCGAGCGATCACTTGAACAACCAAGTTGTTCTAGTGATCAATCTCATCCAATCGATTAACCGCGGAATAGACGATGAGTGGATCGCCAGTTTTTGTGTTTATCATCGGGGTCCATGATAATTAATTATCATAATTAATTATCAAATAATTAACAACAATGATAATTAATTAAACAACATGTAATTAAACAATCACATGAAATAATAAGATTAAAGAGCCTTGGGAGAAGTTATACCTTCCCGTTTACCTCACGATCTTCTACTCTATGACCCTCCTTTCTTGGACGTCGTGTGGGCGACGATCTACCAAGAACCAAAGTCACCAAGGCCACCAACCAATCCCTTTTCTTCCTTCTTCCTTGCGCCAAGAACCCTAGGTCCTAGGGTTGCCGCCGACCATCAGTTCCTCTCCAACCATGCACCGCTGGCCACTCCAAGCCACCAAGGTGTGCCAGCCACAAGATATCACAGAAAAGGAAGCGAAGGAAGATGATGAAGAAGAAAACAATCCTCTTCTTCACCAACCATAATCGTCCACCACCTTCTTCTCTCCCGCCGGCGCTCCAAGCACCACCTTTCCCCTCCTTGCCCCGGCTCTCTCCTCCTCTTCTTCTCAAGATCACACCGGCCAAGCACTAGTACAAAAAAGACCTTTAACAACGGCTTTTAACACCGGTTGTATTAAAACCGGTGTTAAAAAAAAAGGCGGTGGCATTTTTGTAATTATTTGAACTTTAAAATACTTTTAACACCGGTTCTTTTAACAACCGGTGTTAAAAATATATTTAACTACGGTTTTATAAATAACCGGGGTCATATGTTATAATTATTTGAACTTTAAAATACTTTTAACACCGGTTCTTTTAACAACCGGTGTTAAAAATATATTTGACTATGGTTTTGTAAATAACCGTGATCATATGTTTTTCGCGCGCATGCCTTGTTCTTAATTAAGTCATACATGTCAATTATAATAGTCTAACTTTTGGTCGGTCATATATTTCCTCTGCTTAATTTGTTTCTTGCAACCCTAGCGGGCTGTGTGCGACACACGGAAGGCGCGCGCAGAGGAGGAGAGGAGAAAGAAGGCACGCAGACGGCGCGCAGACGAGGAGAGGAGGAAGAAGGTGCGCAGATGAGGAGAGGAGGAGGAAGGCGCGCAGACGACTGCATCCCCGGCTGAAGGAGAGCTCGAGACGACAAGGGAAGGCAAGTATATTCTACTTTGTAAGTTCGAGTAGGGTTGGGGGGGGGGGTGGGGGGTTGAACGGTGCTGCGAAAGGGGTTGAACGGTGCTCTGAAGGTTTTGCGATTTCGACCTAGAACGTGACATAGAACTTGACTTCTTGTAAGAATCTGAACGGTTGCACGGCCAGAACCACGACTCCTCAACGCCGACGCCATCAAGCTATCCTCCTCCCTGTGATTCGCCGCGGCCCGCAAAACCCCCAAGTGCTCCAACGCATCCGAAAGTCGCGCGTGGATGAAACTCGACGAAGCAAGCTGCAGATGGTACCTTCTCGACGACCTTCTACTGGGAGAAGTAGACCGGCTCCATTGGGACCCCAGTACTCCGCCGGACGACTCCATCATCGGCGACCAAATTGTAGAAGAACCTCAAAAAAAAAAAATCCTCGCAGAACTTCGATGGAGGAGTATGATAGGCGCGGAGAGGGTTACGGAGAAACCCTAAACGATATCGATCGGGCACGGAAGAGGAAGACGATGGCAGATCTTTCAAGCATAAGAACCGGTCTCGGTTGTTTCCCACCGGCACAAGGTTTCTCTTTCTAAGATACGAACATTTCGTGGACCAAAAAGACGCGACTTAAGGTACGAAAATGGCTTCGTTTTTTTTATTAGACCGAATCAAACCCACTGGAATTGTAATGGTTCAATGGACCGGATCAATGGGTTGAGTGCAGCGGCATCGCAGGAAAACCCTACTGTAAATAGCCAGCAAGCTGAAGTCACAATAGCGTCCGTCAAGGGAGGGATACTACGGAGCTCTTGTTGCTGCCTTCGCCGTGGTGGTTTGGATCGTGAGTGGTTCCCAGGTGCTTGAGATTCCTGCTCGATGATTTCGTTGTATTCGATTCGAAGGAGATGTAGCACGCTTTAGTTTGGGGGTAAATGGGATGTGGTGTGTAGCTGATCTTGTTCGATATCTGTTCCTTGTCGCCTCATGTGTTTCGTTTTCTGTTTACGTTTGGTATCAGAGCTTCGATTTGATGCTTCCTTTCTCTGGTTGTTGTTTTTTGCTCTAATTGGATTGCTGTTTACGGTTTCTTCAGATTCAGATTTGAGCATTTGAAGTCGAGAACAATATGATGGGCGAGGATACTACAGAGCTGAAGGAAGAGGTGCCTGAGGTATTCGATTACTGGGTTTTCCCTAGCTAGTTCTTGTTATTAAATTGTTGGTTGCATTGTTTCTTTGGTAGGATCGTTATGATGTATCGTTATAATTAATTTGACCACTTTGGTCTGCTGTCAATTTCGGCCTTCTCCGGAGCAATGTTGTTTCATTATTATTCATCTTTTCTTTTTTGATTTTCTGTTAATTATTTTCTTGTTTGGAAACAATGGATCTAGATTTTGCCCTTTGATCCAACTAAAAAGAAGAAAAAGAAGAAGCCTGTGGTTCAAGATCCTGTTGAAGTGCTAGACAAATTAACTGAGAAAACAGAAAATTTAACTGGTATGGTTATTGTTGAAAACTCTACTCTTTAAATCTTATGCATCCTTGTTGGTAAATCTTATATGGAATTTTAAAAATAAAAGTATTTCCTTGGTGCAGTTACTGAAATAAGTGAACCAAGTTTAGTTGGCTTGAAGAAAAAGAAGAAGAAACCTGTCAGTAGGAAAGCTTTACCCTGATCTGTGTCAAATTTGTGATAACTACTTTTTTTCTTAAATTCTGAAGGTTGTGACCTCTTTATTATATTTGTTTTCATCCCTGCAATATTCTGTTCTATGCCATCTCATGTTAGCTTAAATGCCACAGGAGCATATATACTCACTTGCTAATGGGAATTCTTATGATTTCACATTCAAAATGCTTCATTTAGCGTGGCACCCGACAGAAAATTTAATTACTTGTGCTGCCTTGAACAGTTTGTACATGTATTATGCATGAAGATCATACTGGAAGTGAAGGTCTCATTTTTGTAATTTTTTTTTTTATTTGGATTTGGCTTCTCAAGGCACATAGCTTTTGATGTTCAGTGAACAAGATACAGGAGCATGTAATTTGTTGCATGTTCTTACTGGGGCCAAAGGATTGCTCAACAGAAGGAGTTCAATCTGAGGAAAGCCCCCATCATTCATTATGATTTACTGGTTTTGGGATTCTTGGTACTATACCTTAATCTATCTGCCTCTAGCTAGTTCTTTGATTAAATCTCAAATGGCATCTGACTCCTGAATCATTTACTTGGTTTTGCTAGCCAGACCTTGTTATGTGGTCTTATTGGAGTTCCACCTTTCAAATGGTGTCATCCCACAATCTCCAATGCACACGAAAAGTTTGGCCACCCTCAAACACCAAGTAAGCTCCAAATTGTGAATGAATTGATTATTTGCTTCTCTCTCCGTAGCATTATTTGATATTTTTTCATAGGAATTTTCTCACAGTTGCTTCGCAATCGACTGGTAGCACTGCACGCCAAAGCATGAAAAGAAATTCAAGCTTGACTCAAGTATTGTATGGAAATATGCAGACCACTTATAAGAGATGGAATGCTAAGCTGGTCGAAGTTCTACAACGTACTCCTCACTATTTGATCTTGGACTAGACCGTTTACTTGCAAACTCGTGTGCAAGCTTCTACATTATCTTTGCTTGGAAAATCACATAGCGAGTAGGAGTATAATGTGTTATTTGATTAACATTTTGCTTTTGTTGAAAGAAAATGGATAGTTGTAAAATACATGGATATTTTGTTTTTGAAACTAATTGGATGTTGCATTTACTTAATTCATGGTGTGTTATTGATTATGGATAAACTATTATATTATTGTGTTCTTTATATGTCTAGAAAAAATTATAAATAAAAATAAATATGAAATTTATATAAAAAAATTAAGACTTTTGACACCTGTTGTTTCTAGAACCGGTGTTAAAACATCATTTTTAAACGGTTGTTTCCAGAACCGGTGTTAAAAATGATGTTTTAAACACCGGTTGTTTCCAGAACCGGTGTTAAAAATGATGTTTTAACACCGGTTGTTTCCAGAACTGGTGTTAAAAATGATGTTTGAACGCCGGTTATTTAAAATAACCGGTGTCTAAAATGGCTTTCCCGCCTCATAATTGAACTTTTAACAACGGTTATTAACCGGTGTTAAATCTATATATTACACCGGTTTGTTAACCGGTGTTAAAAGTCTATACTTACAATGCCGGCTGGATCAACACCGGTTCCGGAACCGGTGTTAAAAGTCGAAAATAACCGGTGTTAAAAGCCTTTTTNCCTCACTATTTGATCTTGGACTAGACCGTTTACTTGCAAACTCGTGTGGCAAGCTTCTACATTATCTTTGCTTGGAAAATCACATAGCGAGTAGGAGTATAATGTGTTATTTGATTAACATTTTGCTTTTGTTGAAAGAAAAATGGATAGTTGTAAAATACATGGATTATTTTGTTTTTGAAACTAATTGGATGTTGCATTTACTTAATTCATGGTGTGTTATTGATTATGGATAAACTATTATATTATTGTGTTCTTTTATATGTCTAGAAAAATTATAAATAAAAATAAATATGAAATTTATATAAAAAATTAAGACTTTTGACACCTGTTGTTTCTAGAACCGGTGTTAAAACATCATTTTTAACACCGGTTGTTTCCAGAACCGGTGTTAAAAATGATGTTTTAACACCGGTTGTTTCCAGAACCGGTGTTAAAAATGATGTTTTAACACCGGTTGTTTCCAGAACTGGTGTTAAAAATGATGTTTGAACGCCGGTTATTTAAAATAACCGGTGTCTAAAATGGCTTTCCCGCCTCATAATTGAACTTTTAACAACGGTTATTAACCGGTGTTAAATCTATATATTACACCGGTTTGTTAACCGGTGTTAAAAGTCTATACTTACAATGCCGGCTGGATCAGCACCGGTTCCGGAACCGGTGTTAAAAGTCGAAAATAACCGGTGTTAAAAGCCTTTTTTCCACTAGTGAAGAGAAGTGAAAGGATCCTCTTCTTCCCTGTGCCCACAATCCAGAGAAGAGAAGGGAGAAGAAAGAAGAGAAGGTGGTCTCTTCTTTCACGCCGCCGGCTGCCCTAGGAGAGAGAAGGAGAGGGAGAGAAGAGAAAGGCCTTAGGGTTGGATGTGTGTTGGAAGCCTTGGTCTCATGATACCATGGGGTATATATAGAGCTACAATAGGGACCATGAAGAGGAGTTGGGTCTTGGCTACCTAATGGATCAAAGCCCAATCCATTAATGTGTAGGGGTATGGCTTGGCGGGTTTCCTTAGCGAATACCTGGTTGATCCGAGAGACCTCTCCACGTCTATAGATTAAAAATTAATCCGAGTGGAGACCCATCTCCCATCGACCATCTCGTGCCATACCGAACGATCCCAATTACAACTTAGCCAATTACCAAAATTGACCTTGTAATTTGCTCGACTGTTCGACCGTGGAAACGGCGACGAGTTGATCGCCGACTTTTGTGTATATGGTCGGGGTCCAGTTAAGAATTTATTCATCATATTTCAAGATCAAAATAATAAATTCTCAAACATAAAATAATGAGGCATATGATCATGGCACAAAATTGACATAAGGAAATACAAAGGAGCATAGGGAAAGATATACCTTTCCGATCACCTCGCGGTCTTCTACCTTATGTCCCTCCCTTCGCGAACGTCGTGTGGGCGACGATCTAACCCGATCCGAGATCACCAAGACCTCTAAAAGAGCTATTCTTCTCACCTTGACCGAATAAGGAAACCCTAACCTAGGGTTGACCTTGCGCCACCGGCCTCTTCTTCCTCTCCCTTTGCGCCGCCGCCCGTCGGAGCTGCCGTGAGGCCTCTGGACCAGCAAAGCTCCTTGAGAGGAAGGAGAAGAAGATGAAGAAGGAGAAAATTCTCCTTCTACCTTCCCAATCCAGCCCGCAACCTCTTCTCCCTCACCCTTGCGCCGCCGCCGCAAGGTTGGTTTGCGCCGCCTTCTTCCAGCCATCGGCCGCCTCTCCACCCACGGTGAGCACCACAAAAGGGAGAGGACAACCCTCCCTTGTCTCTGTGAATCATAGCCGAAAGATGGTGGAGAAGGGGAGAAGAACCGAGGAGACAAACTCCTCTTCTTTTCTTGCGCCGCCCAGCCCTAGGAGAGAAGGAAGAGAGGGAGGAGAGGAGAGAGGCTTTTGGTTGTTAACTCTTGGATTAGGCTTTTGTTTCTTGATCTCATAGGGTATTTATAGGGCTAAGGTAGGGACTAAGAGGAGGAGTTGGTTCTTGGCCCACTAATGGATCTAAACCCGGTCCATTAATTAAGATTCATTCCACTAAAGGATCTTAATTAAACTTCCTAACCAACCCCCATATTTTTATATGGGCTCTGCATATTATGAGTCGTCCATCCCCCCGTGTTTAAGATCTTGTATGCCCGTTAATTAAATAAATTACTGACAATTTAAATTAATTAACTTCTGGATCCTTGATTAGTACCACTCAACCGTATCATCATGTCGGATCAAATCTACCTGCAGGGTTTAACACGATGAACCTTTTGAGCTTATCAAGGTGGCATCATCATCCTGACTCACCAGGACACGGATTCCGTCAATAATCATCGGCACATCATATTAGTAATATTATCTCCCAACTTACCAGGTCTATCGATCTAACAGAATAGATCTCTCCCATTGATAAATTAAAGAAATAATAATTAATAATATATGCCCGATATTATTTTGGGATTAAAAGATCGTACTCCATAATATAAACTGATGTCCTATCCAATTATCTAGTCAGTACATATCGGATAACTTCGGGTTTTCGTCCTGCTTAATGTACTCATAGCACACTAGTGTAATTCTATGGTCATGACTAACCACACTTAATTACACTACAACCATCCCGATGGGTTGTCCAATTGCATCTCAGTTGTGGACCTCATATTTATACTAAGCAAGGAACTGATAACATGATCTTCCGTGTGGCACCACACACCATGTTATCTACAATGCAAAGTAATTGGACTTCGTGTATGTACTATTATAAACAAACACCTAATGTAGTCGTGATTCTCTTTTCATAATAAAGATGTTCATATAATAAAAGTCATGTCTTTCAGTATACACATCTTACAATCTCCTACTTATACTTAAAGACACTGTTGTACTCCCACTGCCATACATCTGACTCCCATATCCTCCACATGCCAGTCGAAAGCTCTAGATGGAAGAGCCTTAGTGAAAGGATCTGCCATGTTGTCCTCTGATGCAATCTTGGTGACAGCCACTTCTCCTCGCTTTACGATTTCTTGTATCAGGTGGTACTTGCACTCTATGTGTTTACTCGCCTTATGGGCTTGTGGTTCCTTCGAATTTGCAACTACACCATTGTTATCACAAAAGATTGTGATAGATATATCTGGGCAAACCAGGAATCACATCCAAGTCCATGATGAAGTTTCTGAGCCATACAGCTTCCTTGGCTGCCTCCGAGGCTGCCACATATTCAGCTTCCATGGTGGAGTCCGCCATGCACTTCTGCTTGACACTCCTCCAGACAATGGCTCCACCTCCTAAAGTAAACACAAACCCTGAGGTAGACTCACTCTTGTCCCTATCTGACTGGAAATCTGAGTCCGTATAACCCACAGGGACTAATTGGTCTGCCCGGTAAACCAGCATATAATCCCTAGTCCATCTCAGGTATTTCAATATATGCTTTACCACTGTCCAATGTCCCTATCCAGGGTTACTCTGATATATGCTAACCATGCCCACGGCAAAACAGATATCAGGTCTCGTGCACAACATAGCATACATGAGGCTTCCTACTGCCGAAGCATATGGAACCACCTTCATTTCCTCTATCTCCTTTCATGTTTTCGGACACATCTCCTTGGATAGAGGAACTCTATGCCTGAAGGGTAAGAACCCCTTCTTGGAGTTTTCCATGCTAAACTGAGACAAGACAGTGACAATATATAAAGCTTGGGATAAGCACAACATCTTTTTCTGGTGATCCCTTATTACCTTGATCGCAAGGATGTGTCCCGCTTCTCCTAAGTCCTTCATATTAAACTGCTTTGATAGCCAGACCCTTATGTCTGATAACACTTTGACATTGTTGTCAATTAACAAAATATCATCTACGTAAAGTACAAGAAACACCACGATATTTCCATCACATCTTTTATACACACATGACTCATCCGGGCTTTGAGTAAATCCATATGATTGGATTACTTCATCAAAGTGGATGTTCCAAGACCTTGAAGCTTGCTTCAATCCATAGATGGATCGATTAAGCTTGCACACTAGATGCTCTTTGCCCTTTGCAATGAAACCTTCTGGTTGCTGCATGTAGATGGTCTCCTCAAGACTCCCGTTAAGGAAGGCTGTCTTGACATCCATCTACCATACCTCATAATCCATATGAGCTGCTATAGATAAGAGAATCTGGATCGACTTGAGCATGACTACCGGCGAAAAATTCTCCTTATAATCGATACCCTCTTTTTGAGTGTATCCTTTCGCAACAAACCTTGCTTTGAAGGTCTCAACCTTCCCGTTTGATCCTTTCTTTCTCTTGTAGATCCACTTGCATCCAATGGCTTTTACACCATCAGGTGGTTCTACTAGCTCCCAGACATGGTTAGAATCCATCGATTCTATCTCGGAGTTAATTACCCTTTGCTAAGAATCTGCATCCTTGTCTTGAGGGCCTCGTCATAGGTCCAGGGATCTGGTTCATGTTTACCAGAGACCAAGTCCGAAGACTCTCCCAAAAACATAAATCTTTCAGGCTGCCTCACAACCCTCCCACTGCGACGAGGTACTACCTGTGCATCCTAGTGACATACGGTGCAGTGACTTGTGGTGTGTCCTCTTGTACAATTGGTCCTAAAGTCGGAACGTCCCCCCTTAACTCTTCAAGCACTAGTCTGCTCCTTGGCTTATGGTTCATCACATAGTCTTCTTCCAAGAATCTGGCATTTGTGCTAACAATTACCTTCTGATCCTTAGGACTATAGAATAGACCACCCTTCGTTCCTCTAGGATAGCCTATGCACAGACGTACCTCCGTACGAGATTCCAACTTATCAGTATCTCCCTTCAGCACATGTGCTGGCCTACCCCAAATCCGAACATATCCCAAACTGGGCTTGCGCTCGGTCCACAGTTCTGTGGGAGTATGAGGGACTGACTTAGATGGAACCAAGTTTAGTATGTACGCTGCCGTTTCCAGAGCGTATCCCCAAAACGAATGAGGTAAGTCTGAATAGCTCATCATTGACCTAACCATTCCCATAAGAGTCCTATTCCTTCTTTCTGCAACTCCGTTCTGTTGGGGTGTACCGGGTGCAGTTAGCTAGGATTGAATCTCAGCTTCTGATAGGTAGCTCCTAAACTCTCCAAAGAGGTACTCGCCACCACGATCTGATCGTAGTGTCTTGATACTCTTACCTCGATGTTTCTCCACATCATCTTTGAATTCTTTGAACTTATCAAAGCATTCAGACTTGCAGCGCATTAGGTAAATGTACCCATACCTTGAATAATCGTCAATAAAAGTGACGAAATATTCAAAGTCACCTCTAGACTGGATTGACATAGGACCACACAAATCAGAATGAATCAGTTCTAACACATCTTTGGCCCTATACCCCTTAGCCTTGAAAGACCTCTTGGTCATCTTACCTTCTAAGCAAGACTCACAGGTCGGGAGATCCTCCACCACCAATGAACCCAGGGGCCCATCGGCTATAAACCTCTGAATCCTACTAAGGTTAATATGACCAAGCCTAAGGTGCCAAAGATATGTCTGATTCATCTTAGAAGGCTCTTTTCTCTTATTTGAGTTAGATGATGAGCTATTTACTTCAGTAGGTTTTGGTTCTAGAGTATACAGATTGCCGACCATTGTACCCAAATAGATAATCTCTCTGTTTCTCTTAATAACAACTTTATTATCAAAAGTAGCAGAATATCCATCCTTAAACAACTTAGAAATTGAAATTAAATTCTTTCTAAATGAAAGTACATAAAGACAATCTCTCAAAACTAACACTTTATTTCTCTCAAAAGACAAATAAAAGACTCTCACTACAACTGCTGCTACTCTTGTAGCATCGCCCATGTAGACCACGATTTCTTCATCCGCTAGCCGACGGGTTTCCTGGAACCCCTGCAAGGTATTGCAGACATGGTCAGTGGCTCCTATATCTACACACCAGCTACTGGTAGATAGCACCGCTAAACATGTTTCAACGACTAAGGCTGAAGAAATACCTTTGCTTTGACGACGGGGACAGTCCGCCTTTCAGTGCCAAATTTGCTTGCACGTGAAGCACTTGCCTTTCGGCTTCTTTACGCCAGTCTAGGGTCCTTGCGATGCTCCTGCCTTCTTGAACCCTCCTCGTTTCTTCTTCTTCCTGGCTTCCGGTTTAGAAGAAGAAACCCTTTGAGTCACTAAGGCCTGTGAGTTCTGACGAAAGAGAGCCTCTGCCGCCTGGAGTTCTCCTAGCAGTTCACCCAACGTATAATTCCTTTTGTTCATATTATAGTTGAGCCTGAACTGCTCAAAACTCCTTAGCAGAGACTGGAGTATAATATCGACCTAGGATTCCCGGTCAATTTCAGCTCCCAGTACTTCAATCTCATTGAGGTGAGCCATCATCTTTAGGACATGATCCCTTACAGGTGTCCCTTCAACCATAGTGGTCGACATCAGACTCTTCATCGCGTTTTGCCTAGTAGCTCAACCTTGGTGCCCGAAGAGATCTTTGATGTTCAGCATCATGTCACTAGCCGTGGCCATGACCTGATGCTGATGTTGCAGCACATTCGACATAGATGCCAGAATATAACACCGCGCCATCTCATCTGTCTTCTTCCACCTCTTGTAACGCTCCCTCAACTCTTCACCAGAGTCCTCTCTAGGTCTATCCGAACATTCCTCAAAGAGTACAAATTTGTACTCCTTAGCAGTGAGGATAATGCTAAGATTCCTCTTCCAGTCTACGTAGTTTGGGCCAGTAAGTTTATTGTCCTTAAGAATTGTTGCTAGTGAAGTAAAGGTCATTATGAAAAACCTTAGAATCACAACATACATTATTTTAGAAATCGAAAACAAATTGATTCTTCAAAACAATTAATTTTCGAAATCAATCAACACCCCTATACACCGAGAAATTTGCATGCCACGATGGTGTGGACGTATACGAATCCCCACATTTGTAAGAGGAGGTTTTACCCATCGATCTTACTATCTTGTTAACCTAACTTTTTGACAAGTAAGATCAATAGTTGGTTTCCTTCGGCTCTGCAAAATAATAGCAGTGACTCCGATGGGGAGGATACTATTATTCGCATCTAAGTGTGCACCATTACACGACACTAAGAAAATTATTTCCGATTATGTGCCTTCAGATGGGGAAGTACACACGCTCTTCAATAATTTCCTATAGTCTTGTTCGACCCAGTGATCCACAAAACAAGTCCATCCGATGGGGAGGAAGGCACTCAGAGCCAACACGCATACTTGTTCGCATCACTTATCGAATTGTAATGGAAGCCGTTGGACCCTTAGGGTCCCTCTCCCACATAGTAATTTATCTTGAGGAATTTTCTAGCACTACCACACAACCAAGCACACAACCAACAACATGAAATAAAACAATGAAAATCCTAGATTTTTCAACTTTCATTGCCCCTTGGTCTCTAATGTGCCTCCAGTCGTGTCATGACTTCGTCCGCTCCTCCCTTCCTTCTGCGCATGCTACCTTGAGGGATCTCCGAGCTGAAATGAATAGATAATTATTTACAACATTGATCCTATACTCCACGAAGAAGTGTACATGAAATCTAGATCAACTCTAAATAAAAAAAATCGGCTAATCATGTGTCGTATTTAATTAGAAAAATTAAATACCTAGCCTCGTAAACCCAGAGGATTAATTAATTACAAAAATTGCAAATCAATCACACAACACATATTTGGCCATGAAGTTGGAATCTCGTGCCTGCAACACAAAGTTAGCCTACACACATCCACGCATCATCCAACAAAATAAAATGTATGAAAATTGCAAAAAATTAACCAATCCTAAACACACAAAGCCGGAAACCTCAGCTCTGATACCAATTGTAGGGTATGGCTTGGCGGGTTTTCTTAGCGAATACCTGGTCGATCTGAGAGACCACTCCACATCTACAGATTAAAAATTAATCCGAGTGGAGACCCGTCTCCCATCGACCGTCTCGTGCCGTATCGAATGATCCAAATTACAACTTAGCCAATTATCAAAATTGACCTTGTAATTTGCTCGACCGTTCGACCGCGGGAAATGCGACGAGTTTATTGCCGGCATTTGTGTTTATGGTCGGGGTCCAGTTAAGAATTTATTCATCATATTTCAAGATCAAAATAATAAATTCTCAAACATAAAATAATGAGGCATATGATCATGGCACAAAATCAACATAAGAAAATACAAAGGAGCATAGGGAAAGATATACCTTTCCGATCACCTCGCAGACTTCTACCTTATGTCCCTCCCTTCGCGGACGTCGTGTGGGCGACGATCTACCATGATCCGAGATCACCAAGACCTCCAAGAGAGCTATTCTTCTCACCTTGGCCGAATAAGGAAACCCTAGCTTAGGGTTGACCTTGCGCCGCCGGCCTCTTCTTCCTCTCCCTTTGCGCCGCCGCCCGACGATGCTGCCGTGAGGCCTCTGGACCAGCAGAGCTCCTTGAGAGGAAGGAGAAGAAGATGAAGAAGGAGAAAATTCTCCTTCTACCTTGCCCAAACCAGCCCGCAACCTCTTCTCCCTCACCCTTGCGCCGCCGTCCCAAGGTTAGTTTGTGCCGCCTTCTTCCAGCCGCCGGCCGCCTCTCCACCCACGGTGAGCACCACAAAAGGCAGAGGACAACCCTCCCTTGTCTCTGTGAATCCCAGCCGAAAGATGGTGGAGAAGGGCAGAAGAACCGAGGAGACAAACTCCTCTTCTTCTCTTGCGCCGCCGAGCCCTAGGAGAGAAGGAAGAGAGGGAGGAGAAGAGAGAGGCTTTTTGTTGTTAGCTCTTGGATTAGGCTTTTGTTACTTGATCTCATAGGGTATTTATAGGGCTAAGGTAGGGACCACGAGGAGGAGTTGGTTCTTGGCCCACTAATGTGTTGGATCGAGAGAATACGATAGAGGGGGGGGGGTGAATATCGTAAAAAACTTTTTGGATTTGAGGTTAAGAGAATACGAAGCAGAATTGAAAACATGGCACAAGAACTCAAGCGATTTTACTTGGTTCGGAGTCGCGGTCGGCTCCTACTCCAAGGCTCACGGTCGTTGACCGTTTACTGCGAGCAATTCTATATGTGCGCAAATGTTTACAGAAAAATATTACAGTTGTAATACAGTAAACTAAGAATTAAACTCTTCGTTACCGACGCCTGGTGTGGATTGTACTTCGGAGCAGAGGGTCGTCGTCGGCGCTTGAATCTCGAGATGGGAGGTTTCCGGAGCAGTGCGCTTTGAGTCGAAGAGCGTATTGGCGTTGGAAAACTGTGTTCTGAAGCGTTGGGGGTCGAGCCCCTTATATAGTGCACCTGGGGGCGCCCGAGACATTGGGGGTGCTCTCTACGTGTCTCCCAATCCGCAAACCCTCATCCGCAACTCAGTCAGCCCTTATCCCTCCAGGATCGGGCTCAGGGTTTGACGGGGGCGCCCGGGAAGCAGGGGGCGCATAGGTTGACTTGGTCTGCTGGCTTCTCGCTGACTTGAACTTTATCACTTCGTTGGCTTGATCCCAGGGTGCCCGGGAGCACGGGGGCGCTCGGGAGCTTGGGGGCGCCTGGCCCAGTGAGCTTCCGAAGCGTTTTCTTGCTCAACTCTTGTTTGGCTTTGACCTTGGGCGCCCGGGACCTCCCGGGCGCCCAACCCAGCTGCTGCCCCTCTTCTTTGAGACTTTCTGAGCTGCAGAAACTTATTCCTTTGGTCCTGCATCCAGGGTTAGTACCAAACATGATAAAGCAAGCATGTTAGTGAATTTTACAGCCGTAGCTGTCTTGGTTCTGACTTTGGGTCTTCAAAATGGAGTCCTAGGTTGAACTGATGCCTACTGTTCCCTCAATGGGGAACGCATCCTCACCTACTCCTCTCAGGAGAATTTACCTGTTGCCAACTGGCTCCTCCGGTTGGACTTTTGCCCAACAGTCCTTCGCCAGGTGCCTAGCAGTCCTTCGCCAGGTCTTTAGTACCAAGCAGTCCTTCGCCTGGTGCCTAGCATTCCTTCGCCAGGTCTTCGGTTCCAAGCTGTCCTTCGCCTTGTGCCTAGCAATCCTTCGCCAGGTCTTCGGTACCAAGCAGTCCTTTGCCTGGTGCCTAGTAGTCCTTCACTAGGTCTTCGACTCCTAGTAGCCCTTCACTAGGAGCCCAGCAGTCCTTCGCCAGGTCGTAGGGTTTCGATGCCTAGCAGTCCTTCGCTAGGACTTTAATCTGCACACACAAGTAACATGTTAGATAAACATAACATCTTAACTTTTGAATCCTTTTCCATTACCAAAACCAAGGATCGACTTGGGTGCTGTCTACACCAACAATCTCCCCCTTTTTTATTTATGGCAACCTGATTCAAAAAGTTAAGTTAATCAAAATAGATGAAATACCAGTTTAGTTTCCTCCCCTGGAAGGAATCTCCCCCTAGGTTTTTCAAAGTTTTGTGGGGTTTGAAAAATTTCTAAGTCTAAAGATGGAATTAATTTTTCAACACTTAGAACTTTTTTCAAAAGAAGTTTTATAAAACTTTTGGTCGGGCACTTTGGAAAATTTATACTTAGAAATTTCAAGTTAATAACTTTAGAAGTTTGAAAATAAATACTTAGAAAAATTCTGAGCATAGCTTAAGTTTGAGTACTTAGAAACACTTTTAAAAAACATCTTTGGTCAAATACTTAGACTCAATTTTGGAATCAACTTAGATCAAGTACTTAAAACCAAAAAAAAAAAGGTTTGAAAGCAACTTTGATTATGTACTTAGAAAGCAGTTTTGAAGAAGCAGTTTTGAAAGTACTTTTTGAAGAAAGGATAAGGAGAATTTTGAATTTTTGAAAAAATTTTAAATCTTCTCTCCTTTCCAATCTCTCCCCCTTTGCCATATATCAAAAAAACAAAGCAATATTGTAACACCCCAAAATTTTCCCATATGAAATATGAAGAATTCATGAAACATTATTATGAAATGTCATGATGGGCTTGGCTTAATGGGCTTTGATATGGATTAGTGCAAAATGTGATAAAAAGAAAGTGTAGAAAGGAGGAAGCAAGGATCGATCCTTGAACCTCCTAGTTGCACTAACCATGTCTTAACCATTGCACCAAGGAGTATTTGGTGTTGAGAGAATAAGAAACGTGCTAGTTAAAGATAGAGAGGTGAAGAGACATGTCCCTTCATGAGAAGAGTATAAATAAGAGAGGGGGAAAGAAGTTTCATTTCTTCTTCTTCTTCCCCACTCCAATTTCCAAAACCTAGAGCCCCTCTTCTCCCTTTTCAATTTTCGAATTACACCCTAGGGTTCTAACCCTAGGGAATTGGAAGGAAGAAGACCCATCCGAGGATCTTGCCCTCTACTAGGGCCAAGAGTTCTAGAGAAGTTCTAGTAAAGGAAACTCTCACCCTTCCATCAACCAAAGGTACCCTAAAGATTTAGAGAAGGTGAAATTCAAGCGAAAGGATGTAAGTATCTCCTCGCCTGCAGTGTAATTGTTGTACATGATTCTTTTGTTCTTCTTGTTTTCGAAAAAGGGAAAATCCCTTGTGTAAGTTTCGGCCACTCCTTAGGGGAAGGCCTTGGTTACTCCTTGATGCATGAGAAGATCCCTTGGAACTTAGGGTATATGTATATGTTGTTTCCTTCATGATGTTATGAACAAAACCCTAGGGTTTTGCCCTTGTGTAGGTTTCGGCCACCCCCAAGGGGGAGACCTTGGCTACTCCTTGATGCATGAGGAGACCCCTTGGGACTTAGGGTATATATATATGTTGTGTCCCTTCATATTGTGATGACAAGAACTAGGGTTTAGGGTTTGGATGGGTTTCGGCCAAGGCATGGAAACTAGGGTTAGTGAGGGTTGAATTATCCTATAATATATCCATGCTTAGTGCATTGTATGATGGTGTATACAAGGTGTTTGTATAAATGTTTGTGTGAATATTTCATTTCAAAAACCCTAATTCCCCCTACCCTATGACTTTCGGCCAACACCCTAAGATTAGGGTTTGTGAAGGTTTAACTCCACTATGGGATATGCTTATGTTTAGTAAGATGATATGTATATGTATGTGATGTTTAAATGGAATGCTTGATTGGAAAAGAACTTAACTTTCCTTAGCATGTAAATTTCAGCCAACATGAAACATTAGGGTTTGTGAAGGTGGATTATCCCATGATGAATGCTAGGCTTGGTATGATACATGATGTGTATATATATGTGGGGCTTGTATGGAATGTTTGATGTCAAAAACCTAAGCTACCCCTAATCTACATCATTCGGCCAACCCTAGGTTTAGGGTTGGGAAGAATTGAATCGACTCATGAAGCATGCTACCACTTCCTATGATATGAAAATGATTTATGTGACCAATCTTGTCATATATAAAGTATGTTTAAGTGGTTGAATTATGATGTATGTGTTGGGACCGGGTGCATGTTGACAAGGATACGGGTTCGTAAAATTTTAAATTATTACGTGCAGCGGAAGAATTAGCATAAAATAATTTCTCAAATTATTCTAACCACGTATCTAGCATGCAACCTTATGGTGTGTGGACATGATCATAAAATAAAACTTTGCGGAGAAGTAAACTAATTTACTTTGTACCTCGCGTAACTCGAAGAAAAGGGACGAGATCCAACTGTAGCGTCCCTTGGAAGCTTCGCCTCTATTCGCGTCCACGCCGAGTTCTCTTCGGGATGACTTCACAAAGCCACGAGTTTTGTGCCAACAAGAACTACTAGATTCTCTAAAGGCACAACTAGAAGATCAAGAGAGAAGAAAGGAAACTAACCACCAAGAGACGAAATCTAAATTCCGAGAAGGAAGGAGATGTGATCCGCTTCTTCTTCTCCGAGGTCGTCTTGGTGGATGAAGCTCATGCCCACCTTGGGAGTTGCGCCGGCCCTAGGGGAGGAGAGAGAGCCGGCCCTAGAGAGAGAGGGGCGTCGGCCCAAGAGAGAGAGGGGCGCCGGCCCTAGAGAGAGAGAGAGCAACTAATCTCTTGATTAATTGATTGGAATTCAAGGCTTGCCTTTGGTTCCTTTATATAGTAGCCTCTCCCTTGCCAAGTCTCCCCTTTAACGGAATTAACGGAATAAATTTTCATAAGAAATTTATCTTATAAATTTTCTTGTGAATTATTCCGTTATGCCTAGTTTTATTATAACTAACTTTATAATAAAACAAATACATCTCTCTTTTTAATTATGGAATAAAATTTACAAGAAATTTATAAATTTTTCTTATCATGGAAAAATCAATTCATAATTGATTTTATAAAATTAAAATAAACCGATCCATGGTTCATTTTAATTTCCATAAAAAAGAATAAATTTCTACAAATTTCTTTATATAAATTTCTTTATATAAATCTTTTTATATAAATTTCTTTATATTGATTTATTTATCCATAATTTTATAAAACAAATCGTGCTTGATTTATTTTATAAAATAAACCAAATAAATTGGTTTTCTCTCCTTGTAGTGGCCGGCCAAACCAAAGAGGGTGGGCACCCTCTTTGGCCAGCCACACCAAGCCAACCCTCGCGAATTAAACTCATTTAATTTGCCCAATAAGCCTTCAAAAGACTTAGCCATTTTAAGCTTCCGTTGCGCCTCTGATTAATTCAGATTCGACTTATTTCTCTTGATCGGAAAAATCCAATTTTCAATTCGTTTTAAATCCCTCGGATTACTCGTAGTGCGTGTGACTAAATAGGCTTTCAATTTATGTTGGCCGTCTATAATTAACCAATTATAGAACGATCATGAGTGGCACCTAGTAGTACATCATGATCCCCAATTAATCGAAAGATCAACGGTTGACCTCAGATATAATTCTGAAACCCTTCAGCAGCTCTAATGAATCGTGCCCCATTCCCTTCACCATCTTATACCCACTTGGTTCAGGACACGATCTATATGTGTCAGTCCCCACTAGGCTGACTACGTCACACCTAGCCCAAGTAGTGTCTTTCTCGTCATTTGGATTTCTAATTACTCTCATGTATTTAAGAGACTTGCACTCTAAACATGATATGCTCTGACCAGAGGCTTTGAGTAACAATCCGATGATAGGCCTGGGTATACATCTCCTCGCAAGGAGTGGTGAATCCTTTGTAGGCTGCTCAAACATCTTCGGGCACTTTGGCTTATACCCAATCATCCTGGGTCTACACCTCCTAGGAGATGCTTGCTTAAGATGTTAAAGTATAAGTCTCCATGACCAAGATGACTTGAACACCGCAAGTCAAAGGAACATCGCACTTAAGCCGCAGTAAGAACTTCATCGACATATCTATATAGATTACCATATGAAGTTTTACAGCTAGTCACTCCAATGAACTAGTTCCTTAACTAGCATCCATGTTTATCTCCGGACATCCCAATGTCACCAGCCAGTGAGAATCAGCTGATTAGAGAATAACCCATGCTAGTCTCAACAGAATTGATAGTGTCCGTATTTATCAATTCATCGACTAGGGATATTTTCAATACTTCACAATTGCACATTTAGAGATAATCACTAGTTGTGATCCCATCACAAATTCTCTTATGCTGTGAATTGTATTGCGGACATTCAGTAGATGAGTTTAAGATCCCAATACACAAACATGTATACTCAAATAGTGAATTATCATTTATTAAAATGAATATTTACAATCATAAGGCGATTGCCTTAGGACACTTCTCTCATATCACTAACAAACTCCCACTTGGCCTAATGCCAATCGCTACTGTATCTAATACCACAGGCACTAACATGACCCTCAAACTTGTTTTGAGGCAAGGCCTTAGTTAAAGGATCCGCTAAATTCCTTTCAGTGGGAATTTTCTCAATTTGTATGTCATTCCTACTTATAATCTCTCTGATCAGATGATAGCGGCGAAGCACGTGTTTGGATCGCTGATGAGACCTTGGTTCCTTTGCTTGTGCAATAGCTCCATTGTTGTCGCAATAAACCGGTATTGCTTCATCAATGGTTGGAACCTCATCAAGTTTCGAGACAAACTTCTTGATCCAGACTGCTTCCGTTGCTGCTTCCGAAGCTGCGATATATTCCGCTTCCGTTGTAGAATCCGCTACGGTGTCTTGTTTGGAACTCTTGCAACTTATTGCGCCTCCATTCAAAGTAAATACGTATCCAGACTGAGATTTGGAGTCATCCTTATCTGTTTGGAAACTGACATCTGTATACCCACGTATTACCATATCTCCTTCTTCATATATTAGGAACACATCCTTAGTTCTTCTTAAGTACTTAAGGATTGTCTTGACAACCGCCCAATGATCCATTCCTGGATCCGACTGGTATCTGCTTGTGACGCTCAGAGCATACGATACATCGGGCCTTGTACGTAACATAGCATACATGATAGATCCTATCGCGGATGCATAAGGAATCTTATTCATGCAAATCCTCTCGTCTTCTGTGCGCGGACACATAGACTTTGAAAGGTTGATCCCATGCCTGATGGGAAGGTAACTTTTCTTGGATTCCGACATGCTAAACCTTTTTAGCACTCGGTCTATATATGTAGACTGCGAAAGACCAAGCAACCGTTTTGATCTTTCTCTATAGATTCTAATCCCAAGGATATAGGTTGCTTCTCCCAGGTCTTTCATGGAGAAAGTTTTGGACAACCAAATTTTAACTGTCTGTAAAACTGATATATCATTTCCTATAAGTAATATGTCATCGACATATAATACTAGGAATACGACTGCACTCCCACTAACCTTCTTGTACACACAAGGTTCGTCAGGATTTTGTGAGAAATAAAACTCTTTGATTGTCTCATCAAAACGGATGTTCCAGCTCCTTGATGCTTGCTTCAGTCCATATATGGATCGTCGAAGCTTGCATACTTTGGTTTTATCAACCGATGTGAAACCTTCAGGTTGTATCATGTATACATCCTCAAGCAGATTTCCATTAAGGAAAGTTGTTTTCACATCCATTTGCCATATCTCATAATCATAATGAGCTGCTATGGCTAGGAGCATCCGAATGGGTTTAAGCATAATTACCTTCCATGTCGGTTTTCTTCTTGAAAACCCACTTGCACCCTATGGGCTTAATCCCTTCAGGTGGGTTAACCAAGTCTCATACTTGATTTTCGTACATGGAATCCATTTTCGACATCACGGCTTCAAGCCATTTGTCCCTTTCTGAACTTTTTAGAACATCTTCATAACTGATAGGTTCGTCATCGCTTATGAGTAACACGTCGTTCGATTCACTTATGAGAAATCCGTATCTCTTTGGAATATTGCGTGTCCTATCAGACCTACGAAGAGGTGGTGTTGTTTTAGGTTCAACTGATAGCTCATCATTATGAGTTATTGGTTGTGGGTCTAGACTAGGTGTCTCTGTAATGTCTATTGGAGTTTCTTGAACTTCATCAAGTTCAATGCCACTCCCACTATTTTCTTGTATAAGAAATTCTTTTTCCAGAAATACAGCATGCCTTGAAACAAACACCTTTTGTTCTAAGGGGTGATAGAATTGGTAACCCTTCGTTTCCTTAGGGTATCCAATAAATAGACATTTATCAGACTTAGCATCCAATTTGTCTGATACAGTCCGCTTCACATAAGCAGGACAACCCCATATCTTAAGGTGAGTTAAGTGGGGTTCCTTACTATTCCACCTCTCATATGGAGTAGTAGAGACTACCTTGGTCGGGACTCTGTTTAGTAGGTAAACAGCTGTCTTAAGTGCATAGCCCCAAAAGGATTTTGGAAGAGTTGCATGATTCATCATCGACCTAACCATGTCCATCAAGGTTCGGTTGCGCCTCTCAGATACACCATTATGCTGTGGTGTATACGGCGGAGTCCATTGGGACAATATCCCATTGTCCCTAAGATAATCTTGAAACTCTTGACTTAAGTATTCACCACCCCGATCGGATCGAAGTATCTTAATACTTTTGCCAAGCTGTTTCTCTACTCCATTTCTGAACTCTTTGAATTTCTCAAAAGCATCAGATTTGTGTTTCATCAAAAACACGTACCCGAATCGTGAGTGATCATCGATAAAGGTGATGAAGTAGCTATAGCCTCCTTGTGCAAGAGTTGACATTGGTCCACATACATCAGTATGTATTAGACTAAGCAATTCTTTCACTGGATTACCTTTTCCGAAAAAGGGTAATTTGGTCATCTTGCCTTTTAAGCATGATTCGCATGTATCAAATGAACCGGGTCAAATGAACCGGGTCAAATGAACCGGGTTCAAATGATTCAAAAATTCCACATCGGTGTAATTTGGTCATGCGTTTCTTACTTACATGGCCAAGACGACAATGCCACGTGTAGGAGTCTATTCGATTATCTATTCGAGCACGTTTGTTGCTAACTTCAATATTGAAAACGTCACCGGATAAATCTAACATGTAGATACCATTGCATAAAGTTCCATTTCCATAAAGAACGCCATTTAAAGTTATGTAACAACAATTGTTACTAAAAGTTAAATGATAACCCATTTCATTCAAACATGAAATAGATACAATGTTCTTTATTAACGAGGGAACAAAATAACAATTATCCAATTCTAAGATACGTCCAGTAGGGAGCTTTAGCAAATATGTTCCGATGGCAATAGCAGCAATCTTTGCTCCATTTCCAACTTGCAAATTCGCTTCTCCTTTGATGAGTCTTCTTCTATTCCTTAGCCCCTGTATGTCATTACATATATGTGAGCTACACCCAGTATCAAGTACCCAGGTATTTGAGGAAATAGAGTGACATTCAATAACGAAGATACCTGAAGAGGATGGGGCATCAGATGCCTTCTTCTTCAAGGACTCAAGATAAACTTTGCAGTTTCTTCGCCAGTGACCTTCCTTGCCACAATGATGGCAAGTTCCTTTTGGTGTCTTTTCAGTCTTTTTGGCCTTTTTCTTCTTTCCTTTATTCTGTTCTTTGGCCTTCCTCTTAGAACCTTTCTTCGAGGAACCAACTAACAGTACCGTCTTTTGATCCTGCTTTACACAAGGCTCTACAGTCTTCAGCAGGTTGAGCAACTCAGGAATGGTAGTCTCCAACTTGTTCATCCGATAGTTCATCACAAATTGTGAATAACTTTTGGGTAAACAATGCAGAATTAAGTCAATACTTAGTTCATGATCCATTGTAAAACCGAGTGTGTTCAGTCGCTCAATGTACCCCAACATCTTTAACACAAACTGCGAGGCAGAAGTGCCTTCCTGCATCCTAGAGGTGAAGAGGAGTCTGGAGACTTCGAACCTTTCGGATCTCGCCTGCTCTTCAAACAACTCATGAAGATGGAAGATGATGGTATAAGTATCCATATGCTCATGCTGCTTTTGCAGCTCATGTACCATAGAGGCTAGCATGATGCAACTCGCAAGTTCAGAATCGGTCACATGTTTCTGATAGGCCACTAGCTGGTCTAGAGTTGCACCTTCTGGAGGATGGTTGGGAAGTTGATCTTCAAGGACATAGGCAAGCTTCTCTGCCTTGAGGACTATCCTCAGGTTTCGAAGCCAGTCCATGAAGTTTGGCCAAGTCAGTTTATTGGTGTCCAAAATGGAACGCAAATTCAGAGAAGACATGATCGAGTGATTAACCTAGAAATACAAATTGAGCTTATGTGAGAAGAATGATAAAGAATGTATCAACATACATTCATAAAATCCTATTTATTTTTCAAATTGAATAACCCTTTTTATCAATTCGGGAGATCGTAGGAACATCTCCAAATAGGTTGATATCCAACCATAGATAAGAACAACCATGACTGTGGCCATCAAGTTATTCTTAGCTATGAAGGTAGGTAAATATACCGATTACATATCACATATATGTAACTATCACTTTATGCTATCAACTAATTGAATGTTTGCATAAATCGTTGGGTTGTTAACTCATTAACAAGTATGCAACATTATACATAGCACCCAACTGCACCTCTCTTTACATCGACCTTGGCTGTGGCACAACAAATCGATGCTCCAAGCTTAAGGCTGACCCATTAATCAAGAAATAGTTTTAATATGGTTGGAGCTCATTCAACCGTTTAGTCGGGCTTGGATGTGTCCAACAACCAAAACTAAGGATTGACCTCTGACTCCAACTATATTATTCATAAACTAATTCCATGGTTTGAACATGTTGAGGTTCAAGCCGGGCATGGATGTGTCCATCAACCCAAACGAGAAACAAAACTCCGATTCTAACCATATTAATGGAAGGTGTTGGCCTTAATATTTTGTAAGGGGTTTTGGGTCTCATCCTTTCTTTTCTAAGCACATTCATGACATATAATTATGTCATGACTAACGATTTCCTTAATAAAGTATGTATGTGACTTAATTTAAGAAGTCTCATCAATTGGATTAGGAACCGGATTTCCAAATCCCGATTTCATACTTTATTCAAGGAATTGTTTTGGGAAATAATTTCCTAAATTGTCATAATCAATTTCGGAAATAATATGTTTAAGACTTTGATTTCTCTAAATCAATTCTTATTAAATTAAGAGAGAAATTGCCTTAATTCAACCACATATTATTTTTATGAAAATCTCATTTAAGAAAACTCTATAGGAAACCATTTCCTAATTAATTTTGGAGACAACAATATGTAAGAGCATCACCTCTTAAATCAAATTTCCAAGATTTGATCACATATTTTATTCATAGATTAATTAATTACAACAAATTATTTTCTAAGGGTGGCTCCCCGAGGCTCAGATACCCAAAGAAAAGAAATTTGTCGTAAATCCAATTTGGACGGCTCCCCGAGGCTCAATCCAAATTAAACATGACAATTTTATTCAAAATGGGAAATTAAATTATAACAACTAACTTTAAATTGGACGGCTCCCCGAGGGTCAATCCAAAACAAAGAATTTTGTTAATAATTAAAAACCAATTCGAATTTAATTGTCAATTAATGATCCATAAATTTGTCTAGACTTTCATAAAAGAAAGTGCCCAAAATTGCGAGATTTCATAATAGGTTTTCAGAATAATTGTAAGTTTCTGGTACAAAGAAAACTTACATATTTCCAAAATTGGAAATTTCCAAAGATGGGAAGTTTTCACAATTATCATAAAATTTCAGAAACTAGGATATTTCAAAAGTTTGCGAAATTTCATGAGGATTTCCAAACTTTGAAATTCCTAAATCTAAAATTTATCATAATTGGAAAGTTTACATAATTAGAAAATTTTCCAAAATTGAGATCATGACAAAGTTTTCCACAAAACAATTATATGATTATGTCGAACACTAACCGGCTCTGATACCAATGTTGGGACCGGGTGCATGTTGACAAGGATACGGGTTCATAAAATTTAAATTTTTACGTGCAGCGGAAGAATTAGCATAAAATAATTTCTCAAATTATTCTAACCACGTATCTAGCATGCAACCTTATGGTGTGTGGACACGATCATAAAATAAAACTTTGCGGAAAAGTAAACTAATTTACATTGTACCTCGCGTAACTCGAAGAAAAGGGACGAGATCCAACCGTAGCGTCCCTTGGAAGCTTCGCCTCTATTCGCGTCCACGCCGAGTTCTCTTTGGGATGACTTCGCAAAGAGACGAGTTTTGTGCCGATGAGAACTACTAGATTCTCTAAAGGCACAACTAGAAGATCAAGAGAGAAGAAAGGAAACTAACCACCAAGAGACGGAATCTAAATTCTGAGAAGGAAGGAGATGTGATCCGCTTCTTCTTCTCCGAGGTCGTCTTGGTGGATGAAGCTCACGTCCACCTTGGGAGTTGCACCGGCCCTAGGGGAGGAGAGAGAGCCGGCCCTAGAGAGAGAGGGGCGCCGACCTTAGAGAGAGAGAGGCATGTAGAGAGAGAGAGAGAGCAACTAATCTCTTGATTAATTGATTGGAATTCAAGGCTTGCCTTTGGTTCCTTTATATAGTAGCCTCTCCCTTGCCAAGTCTCCCCTTTAACGGAATTAACGGAATAAATTTTCATAAGAAATTTATCTTATAAATTTTCTTGTGAATTATTCCGTTATGCCTAGATTTATTATAACTAACTTTATAATAAAACAAATACATCTCTCTTTTTAATTATGGAATAAAATTTACAAGAAATTTATAAATTTTTCTTATCATGGAAAAATCAATTCATAATTGATTTTATAAAATTAAAATAAACCGATCCATGGTTCATTTTAATTTCCATAAAAAAGAATAAATTTCTACAAATTTCTTTATATAAATTTCTTTATATAAATCTTTTTATATAAATTTCTTTATATAGATTTATTTATCCATAATTTTATAAAACAAATCGTGCTTGATTTATTTTATAAAATAAACCAAATAAATTGGTTTTCTCTCCTTGTAGTGGCCGGCCAAACCAAAGAGGGTGGGCACCCTCTTTGGCCAGCCACACCAAGCCAAACCCTCGCGAATTAAACTCATTTATTTCGCCCAATAAGCCTTCAAAAGACTTAGCCATTTTAAGCTTCCGTTGCGCCTCTGATTAATTCAGATTCGACTTATTTCTCTTGATCGAAAAATCTAATTTTCAACTCGTTTTAAATCCCTCGGATTACTCGTAGTGCGTGTGACTAAATAGACTTTCGATTTATGTTGGTCGTCTATAATTAACCAATTATAGAACGATCATGAGTGGCACCTAGTAGTACATCATGATCCCCAATTAATCGAAAGATCAACGGTTGACCTCAGATATAATTCTGAAACCCTTCAACAGCTCTAATGAATCATGCCTCATTCCCTTCACCATCTTATACCCACTTGGTTCAGGACACGGTCTATATGTGTCAGTCCCCACTAGGCTGACTACGTCACACCTAGCCCAAGTAGTGTCTTTCTCGTCCTTTGGATTTCTAATTACTCTCATGTATTTAAGAGACTCGCACTCTAAACATGATATGCTCTGGCCAGAGGCTTTGAGTAACAATCCGACGATAGGCCTGGGTATACATCTCCTCGCAAGGAGTGGTGAATCCTTTGTAGGCTGCTCAAACATCTTCGGGCACTTCGGCTTATACCCAATCATCCTGGGTCCACACCTCCTAGGAGATGCTTGCTTAAGATGTTAAAGTATAAGTCTCCATGACCAAGATGACTTGAACACCGCAAGTCAAAGGAACATCGCACTTAAGCCGCAGTAAGAACTTCATCGACATATCTATATAGATTACCATATGAAGTTTTACAGCTAGTCAATCCAATGAACTAGTTCCCTTAACTAGCATCCATGTTTATCTCTGAACATCCCAATGTCACCAGCTAGTGAGAATCAGCTGATTAGAGAATAACCCATGCTAGTCTCAACAGAATTGATAGTGTCCGTATTTATCAATTCATCGACTAGGGATATTTTCAATACTTCACAATTGCACATTTAGAGATAATCACTAGTTGTGATCCCATCACAAATTCTCTTATGCTGTGAATTGTATTGTGGACATTCAGTAGATGAGTTTAAGATCCCAATGTTGGGTCCGGGTGCATGTCGACAAGGATACAGGTTCGTAAAATTCAAAATTTTTACGTGGAGCGGAAGAATTAGCATAAAATAATTTCCTAAATTATTTTAACCACGTATCTAGCATGCAACCTTATGGTGTGTTGACATAATCATAAAATAAAATATTACGGAATAGTAAACTAATTTACTAAGTACCTTTCGTAACTCGAAGTAAGAGGACGAGGTCCAACCGTAGCGTCCTTTGGAAGCTCCGCCTCTATTCGTGTCCACGCCGAGTTTTCTTCGGGATGACTTCGCAAAGCCACGAGTTTTGTACCGACGAGAACTACTAGATCCTCAGAAGACACAACAAAGAAGATCAAGAGAGGAAAGGGCAACTAACCAACAAAGAAACGGAATCGAATTCCGAGAAGAGAGGAGTCGCTATCCGCTTCTTCTTCTTCTTGTTTCGTGTCTCCTTCTTCTTGAAGCTCACGGCAACCACCTTGATGAGAGGATGCGTCGGCCCTAGGGTTGGTGTGCGCCGGCCCTAGGGATGATGAAGGGCGCCGGCCCTAAGGGGAATAGAGAAGGAGAAGAGAGGAATTAAAGAGAGAGAGGGAGAGAATAATTAATCTCTATCAATTATTCATTAAGAATCAAAGGCTTCCCTTTGGTTCCTTATATAGTTGCTTCTCCCTTGCCAAGTCTCCTCTTTAACGGAATTAACGAAATTAGTTATCATAAGAATTTTATCTTATAAAATTTCTTATGACTTATTCCGTTAAGCCTAGTCTTATTATAACTAATTTATAATAAAAACAAATTCTCCTTCTCTTTAAATTATGGAATAAAATTTAATAAGAAATTTATAAACTTTCTTATTATGGAAAAATCAATTCTTAATTGATTTTATAAAATTAAAATAAACCAATTCATGGATTATTTTAACTTCCATAAAAAGAATAAATTTCTATAAATTTATTTATATAAATTTCTTTATACAAATTTATTTATCCATAATTTATAAAATAAATCGCGCTAGATTTATTTTATTGATTAAACCAAAATTAATTGGTTTTTTTCCCTTTAGGTGGCCGGCCAACCAAGGAGGGTTTGCACCCTCTTTGGCCGGCCAAACCAAGCCGAACCAACGCGAATTAAACTCATTTAATTCGCCCAAAAAGCCTTCAAAAGACTTAGCCATTTTTAGCTTCCATTGCGCCTCTGATTAACTCAGATTCGACTTATTTCTCTTGATCGAAAAATCTAATTTTCAACTCGTTTTAAATCCCTCAGATTACTCGTAGTGCGTGTGACTAAATAGGCTTTCGATTTATGTTGGCCGTCTATAATTAACCCATTAATTATAGAACGATCATGAGTGGCACCTAGTAGTACATCATGATCCCCAATTAATCGAAAGATCAACGGTTTGACCTCAGAAGAAATTACTCTGAAACCCTTCAGCAGCTCTAATGAATCGTGTCCCATTCCCTTCACCATCTTATACCCACTTGGTTCAGGACACAGTCTATTTGTGTCAGTCCCCACTAGGCTGACTACGTCACACCTAGCCCAAGTAATGTCTTTCTCGTCCTTTGGATTTCTAATTACTCTCATGTATTTAAGAGACTCGCACTCTTAACATGATATACTCTGGCCAGAGGTTTTTGAGTAACAATCCGACGATAGGCCTGGGTATACCTCTCCTCGCAAGGAGTGGTGAATCCTTTGTAGGCTGTTCAAACATCTTCGGGCACTTTGGCTTATACCCAATCATCCTGGGTCCACACCTCCTTGGAGATGCTTGCTTAAGATGTTAAAGTATAAGTCTCCATGACCAAGATGACTTGAACACCGCAAGTCAAAGGAACATCGCACTTAAGCTGCAGTAAGAACTTCATTGACATATCTATATAGATAACCATATGAAGTTTTACAGCTAGTCACTCCAATGAACTAGTTCCCTTAACTAGCATCCATGTTTATCTCCGGACATCCCAATGTCACCAGCCAGTGAGAATCAGCTGATTAGAGAATAACCCATGCTAGTCTCAATAGAATTGATAGTGTCCGTTTTTATCAATTCATCGACTAGGGATATTTTCAATACTTCACATTTGCACATATAGAGATAATCACAAGTTGTGATCCCATCACAAATTCTCTTATGCTGTGAGTTCTATTACAGACATTCAGTAGATGAGTTTAAGATTCCAATCAAATACACAAATATGTATACTCAAATAGTGAATTATCATTTATTAAAATAAATGTTTACAATCATAAGGCGATTGCCTTGGGACACTTCTCTCATATCACTAACACCCAATACACAAACATGTATACTCAAATAGTGAATTATTATTTATTAAAATGAATGTTTACAATCATAAGGCGATTTCCTTAGGACACTTCTCTCATATCACTAACAGTATGTATGAGCATGTCTTATAGCCCATGGGGCACCCTTATGAATTGCATGTGATGTGTATGGTAAAATGCTTGAAAGGATACTCCACTAAGAATGGGATCAAGAGCACCCCTTATGTTGTGTGGTGTGTCCCTATGGGATCAAGAGCACTCCTTATGTTGTGTGGTGTGTCCCTATGGGATCATGAGCACCCTTGAAGAGTGGTGTGTCCCTTGAGAATGGATTTGGGGTACTCCTTAGCATATATGTAAAAGCATGATAAGTATTTTACTTTGAAAGTTGTGTACCCGACTCAGAAGGGGGTCGTTAAACAAATCCAGGGTACATGTTAACTGAAGGTCATGGCTCCGGTAGGACGGAAGGGTCCTGCTCTAATTGGTTGGTGGCTCGCTACCCCAATTCATTAGGGAACGCGCTTGATGTGGTACACAACTGGGCCCTATATGATGTTGAAATATTTTTAAGTAATACCTTTATGGAATTATTTTGAAAACATTTATTATATGTGAAGGGTATGCTTAAGATACTTTATATTGCTTGCTTAGAAACTTTGATGTTTAGTATGCTATGATTAACTCATGCTTATGATTCGTTATGTGTACATGTTGTATTATTCCGTATGGATTTTGCGAGTAGGACAGGATCCTTACTAAGCATTGTGCTTACTAGTCTATGTGTTGTCTTAAGCTGCAGATCAGGGTAAGGGACAATTAAACTAAAGGAAGAGGCAGGAGGGCTGAAGATGTGTGGGGTGGTGGCTCGGGAAAGAATGATTCTATATCTACTTTACTATGCCTATGTTAATGTTTTCTTGATAAAGAATGTTAGTGCTTATGATTGGTACTCTTGAATGTTAGTGATTACTCTTATACTTGATTATGTTAAGAGTTGAACTACTTGTGTACCTATCATGTTATAGGATAACTCTTTATTAAGATAATTCAAATGATGTTCTAGTATGCTTAGCACTTGTAAATATCACTTGATAGTTTGAAACAAGCATGCTCAGTACTTAGTCCTTGTACTTAGTTTTTATTTTATGTAAAACTATATGATTGATTGTACGTAACCCCGCCCCGAGAGTAGATATAAGGGCGGGCGTTACAAGTTGGTATCAGAGCAGATTTCCCCTCCACTACACACACATCAAGCTCCATCCTGCCGCTTCCAAGTAAGAGATCCTAACCTCGCTTTACATAGTATCATGTACAGTAATGATTATATAGAGATGATTTGTGCTTGCATAACAAGTGAAAGTAGTGTTAATTCTTATGTAGTCATTTATCACCTGTATGATAGATATGGCTAGAGGACGTAGCAATCGGGGTAATGAGACAGTACCCCCACCTAATATGATGCAAGTGATCACAGATCTGCAGCGTCAGGTCACTGAACAACAGCAGATAATAAACACTCTGATGACCCAGCAGGGGAACACTGCAACCCCGCAGGGAAGTCAGAATGTGATACCTACTGAGCCTCCAACTGCACAGGCACCCCCGGACACTCCGGCCCGAGGAGTCCGACAGGAGGCCTATCTGATTCAGTGGCAGAGACTGAAGCCGGAAAAGTTCTCTGGCACCTGCGAGTCCTGGGATGCCCAAGCCTGGCTCAAGACAGTTGAGAGCACAGTGGAATTATTAGACTGGCCCAAGCATGAGAAAATTAAATGTGTCTCGTTCTGCCTCACTGGCGACGCCAGGATGTGGTGGGAACGGGTAAAAGCTAGAAGGTCAGTGGACCAGATGAAATGGAAGGACTTCGAGTCTGAATTTTTGGAGGAATTCTTTAATATGTGAGTCACAAACAGGCACTTTGATGAGTTCACTGAATTCCGGCAGGGAAATCTCTCAGTCAACGATGCCGTTAAGCAATTCAACCGATTGGCACGATTATGTCCGGAGCTGGTCAATACAGAGAAAGAAAGGGTCAGATTAATGCTCAAGATGCTCAGGCCCGAGATAGCTCTAAATGTAGCCGGCAGCGTTAATAGGCCCCAGACTGCAGAGGAGCTGTTCAGCAGCGCCCTTATTACCGAGCATTATCTAAAGAATATTAACCAGCAGAGCCAACCACTGACCGCCAGCAAGAGTCAGAGTCAGTCGGGAGGTCAGAAACCTCAGAATAGCAACCCCCACTGGAAAAAGAACTACAACGGAAAGAGGAAGCCATGGGATAAATCTGCCAGTGGTACAGGAGGCAAGAAGCCTAAATATCCCACATGTGCCACTTGTGGGAAGATGTACCTCGGGACATGCCTCTTAGGCGCCAGGAGATGCTACACCTGCGGAAAGGAAGGACACATGGCCAGAGAGTGTCCTACTACAGCCAAAGCACCTCAGCCGCAGCATGCCCAATACAAAGGTGCTCATGCCCAGTTACACCAGATGCAGGCAGCTATTGATGGTACTCATATATGCCAGGGGAGATTAGAGGCCCCGCTTGCCACGACGAACGCCAGGGTTTTCTCTCTTACAAAAGAAGACGTGGCGACTGCCTCCACCGTTGTCGCAGGTTAGATATTTATTTACAGTCAGTATGCTACTGCTTTATTTGACACTGGGGCAACACATTCGTTTATGTCTATGCAATATGCCAAAAGAAATGATATGTCACTGCAAGATCTAGACTGTAAATTTCTGACAACGCTACCCTCGGGTGAGGTGATGCCCTCTACCCAAATGCTACGTGCCGCACAAATCAGAATTGCAGATAGGGAACTCTACTGCGATCTGATAGTGCTTGATATGTCAGATTATGATGTGATATTGGGCATGGATTTCTTGAACAAATACGGCGCCTCTATTGAGTGCCGTAAACGAAGGGTTATCTTCCGACCTGAGGCGGAAATTCTATTTGAATTTATCGGAGAGCCAAAGAAGAGGACAAGCAAATTCTTGTCGGCTCTGAAAGCAAGGAAGATGATAGAAAAGGGATGCTCTGGATTTCTAGCTCATGTTGTTGATACCAGTCCTACAGAGGGCCCGAAGCTAGAAGACGTCAAAGTCGTATGCAATTACCCAGAGGTATTTCCCGATGACTTACCAGGGTTAGCACCTGAAAGAGATATAGAATTTGCAATTGAGTTGGTTCCTGGTACTAACCCCATTTCTAAGGCACCGTACCGTATGGCGCCGACGGAATTAAAAGAATTACAGGGACAGTTACAGGAGCTGCTTGAAAAGGGACTCATCCGTCCTAGTCATTCTCCCTGGGGAGCTCTCGTACTGTTCGTGAAAAAGAAGGATGGGTCGATGCGAATGTGTATCGACTATCGAGCACTGAACAACGTGACTGTCAAGAACAGGTACCCTCTACCCAGGATAGATGACCTGTTCGATCAACTGAAGGGAGCCACGGTTTTCTCTAAAATTGACCTAAGGTCTGGTTACCACCAGGTCAGGGTGAAAAGGGAGGATATACCGAAAACGGCTTTCCGAACCAGATACGGACATTATGAGTTCGTAGTTATGCCGTTTGGAGTTACCAATGCTCCAGCTATGTTTATGGACTTAATGAATCGGGTATTCTCGGCATTCCTCGACAGATTTGTGATCGTCTTTATCGACGATATCCTTATATATTCGAGGACTCCCGAAGAACATGCTGAACACCTGAGTAGAGCACTACAGATTCTTCAGAAGGAACAACTGTATGCTAAATTTTCTAAATGCGAGTTCTGGCTCGATCAAGTATCATTCTTGGGACATGTTATCTCCAAGGAAGGAGTAATGGTGGACCCGATTAAAATCGAAGCTGTGAGTAACTAGACCAGACCCAAGAATGCCAGCGAAATCAGAAGTTTCCTCGGGCTAGCAGGCTATTACAGAAAATTCGTAGAGGGGTTCTCTCGGATTGCAGCCCCTATGACAACTCTTACAAAGAAAGACAAGAAATATGTATGGACCGATGAATGTGAGAAGAGCTTTACTGAACTGAAAAGGAGGCTGACTAGCGCTCCGATATTGACTCTTCTAGAAAGTGATATGGGTTTCGATATGTACAGCGACGCATCCAAACTGGGACTCGGAGCTGTGCTTATGCAAAATGGGAAGGTAATTGCCTATGCCTCTAGGCAGCTGAAGGAACATGAAAGAAACTATCCTACCCATGACTTAGAATTAGCAGCGTTGGTCTTTACGCTGAAAATATGGAGGCACTACCTATATGGAACTCAGTGTAAAGTTTATACAGATCACCAGAGTCTGCGCTATTTCTTCACCCAGAAAGATCTGAATATGAGACAGCGCAGATGGCTCGAATTGGTCAAGGATTATGATTGTGAGATCCTGTACCATCCGGGAAAAGCCAACAAGGTAGCCGATGCTCTCAGTAGAAAATCAAGTGCTACTTTGATGTCTTTATCAACTTTGTCACAACCCTTAAGGGAAGAAATTACGAATTACGGGATTGAAATCATATCAGGGCAGTTGTCCACCCTGATGATTGCGCCGACATTATTCGACGATATTATGGAAAAGCAGAATCATGATCCGAGCCTTCAGAGGATCAGGCAAGAGGTTCTCGAAGGCAAGGACAATGGATTTCGGATTTCAGACAGCGGAGTCTTATATCTTCGGGATCGATTATGTGTTCCCGACGACTTCGACTTACGGACAAGAATCCTCGAGGAAGCTCATGGAACACCTTATTCGATGCATCCTGGGTCTACCAAGATGTATCAAGATCTGAAGAGCAAGTTTTGGTGGTCCGGTATGAAGCGAGATGTAGCCCACTATATCAGTATGTGTTTGACCTGCCAGAGGGTCAAAGCAGAACACCAGAGGCCTGGAGAAGTTCTGCAACCTCTGTCGATTCCCGAGTGGAAATGGGAAGACATCTCTATGGATTTCATCTCAGGGCTGCCTAGAACAACGAACGGATATGATGGTATATGGGTTATTGTGGACAGACTCACCAAGTCTGCCCATTTTCTGGCTATCAGGATGACCTACTCAGTGGAGCAGCTGGCTCAACTGTACGTCAAGGAAATTATCCGACTGCACGGGGTTCCCAAGATCATTATCTCGGATCGGGATGGTTGATTTACTTCAGATTTTTGGGAACATGTGCAGAAGGCCCTTGGCACGAAGCTGAAATTCAGTACGACCTTTCACCCCCAGACTGACGGGCAAACTAAAAGAGTGAATCAAATATTAGAGGATATGTTACGAGCTTGTGCCTTGGACTTCAAGGGAAGCTGGTGCCGATACCTGTGCCTGGCAAAGTTTGCTTATAACAATAGTTATCAGGCTACTATCAGGATGGCATCGTACGAAGCACTATACGGAAGGAAATGCAGATCTCCTATATGCTGGCTCGAGAGTGGTGAAAAGAAGGAGAGGGGACTCCAGACTGATATTATAGATGAAACCACTCAGGCTATAAAGAATATCCGGCAGAGGATAGAGACTGCTCAGAGTCGGCAGAAAAGCTACGCTGATAAGCGACGCAGACCACTAGAGTTTGATGTTGGGGATTCAGTATTCCTTAAAGTGGCCCCTATGAAAGGGGTAATGAGATTCGGAAAGAGAGGGAAGCTGAGTCCACGATATGTGGGACCGTACCAGATCCTGAGACGGGTAGGCAAAGTGGCCAACTAACTGGAGCTACCGACAGAAATGTCGGCTATCCACAATGTCTTCCATGTATCAATGCTCAGGAAATGTACCTCTGATGTGAAGCAAATGATAGAGCCCCAACCCGTACAAGACCAAGAGAACCTAAGTTCCGAACGCCGACCTATTCAGATCCTAGATCGGGAAGTCAAAAAGCTAAGGAACAAGGAAGTGACCTTAGTAAAGGTTCTGTGGCGGAACGAGCAATTCGAGGAAGTCACCTGGGAACGAGAGGAGGCAATGCGATTAAAGTATCCGGAACTGCTTTAAGTTCGGGACGAACTTTTTATAAGGTATGGGGGATTGTAACACCCCAAAATTTTCCCATATGAAATATGAAGAATTCATGAAACATTATTATGAAATGTCATGATGGGCTTGGCTTAATGGGCTTTGATATGGATTAGTGCAAAATGTGATAAAAAGAAAGTGTAGAAAGGAGGAAGCAAGGATCGAACCTTGAACCTCCTAGTTGCACTAACCATGTCTTAACCATTGCACCAAGGAGTATTTCGTGTTAAGAGAATAAGAAACGTGCTAGTTAAAGCTAGAGAGGTGAAGAGACATGTCCCTTCATGAGAAGAGTATAAATAAGAGAGGGGGAAAGAAGTTTCATTTCTTCTTCTTCTTCCCCACTCCAATTTCCGAAACCTAGAGCCCCTCTTCTCCCTTTTCAATTTTCATATTACACCCTAGGGTTCTAACCCTAGGGAATTGGAAGGAAGAAGACCCATCCGAGGATCTTGCCCTCTACTAGGGCCAAGAGTTCTAGAGAAGTTCTAGTAAAGGAAACTCTCACCCTTCCTTCAACCAAGGGTACCCTAAAGATTTAGAGAAGGTGAAATTCAAGCGAAAGGATGTAAGTATCCCCTCGCCTATAGTGTAATTGTTGTACATGATTCTTTTGTTCTTCTTGTTTTCGAAAAAGGGAAAATCCCTTGTGTAAGTTTCGGCCACTCCTTAGGGGAAGGCCTTGGTTACTCCTTGATGCATGAGAAGATCCCTTGGAACTTAGGGTATATGTATATGTTGTTTCCTTCATGATGTTATGAACAAAACCCTAGGGTTTTGCCCTTGTGTAGGTTTCGGCCACCCCCAAGGGGGAGACCTTGGCTACTCCTTGATGCATGAGGAGACCCCTTGGGACTTAGGGTATACATATATGTTGTGTCCCTTCATATTGTGATGATAAGAACTAGGGTTTAGGGTTTGGATGGGTTCGGCCAAGGCATGGAAACTAGGGTTAGTGAGGGTTGAATTATCCTATAATATATCCATGCTTAGTGCATTGTATGATGGTGTATACAAGGTGTTTGTATAAATATTTGTGTGAATGTTTCATTTCAAAAACCCTAATTCCCCCTACCCTATGACTTTCGGCCAACACCCTAAGATTAGGGTTTGTGAAGGTTTAACTCCACTATGGGATATGCTTATGTTTAGTAAGATGATATGTATATGTATGTGATGTTTAAATGGAATGCTTGATTGGAAAAGAACTTAACTTTCCTTAGCATGTAAATTTCGGCCAACATGAAACATTAGGGTTTGTGAAGGTGGATTATCCCATGATGAATGTTAGGCTTGGTATGATACATGATGTGTATATATATGTGGGGCTTGTATAGGATGTTTGATGTCAAAAACCTAAGCTACCCCTAATCTACATCATTCGGCCAACCCTAGGTTTAGGGTTGGAAAGAATTGAATCGACTCATGAAGCATGCTACCACTTCCTATGATATGAAGATGATTTATGTGACCAATCTTGTCATATATAAAGTATGTTTAAGTGGTTGAATTATGATGTATGTATGAGCATGTCTTATAGCCCATGGGGCACCCTTATGAATTGCATGTGATGTGTATGATATGTAACGACCCGGCCCATTTGGCGGCCCATTTGGCGGTCTCGACCGTCGACCGTGCCGTTACCAATACTAGGTCTTCCCACTCCTGGGCGTGGATTTTTGCCTTCCCAGGATTCGAACTCTAGACCCAGGCTTAAATCTAGTTCTTTGTGAATCCTGAATACCAATTGAGCTATAGCTCAATTGGTATTCAGGATTCACAAAGAACTAGATTTAAGCCTGGGTCTAGAGTTCGAATCCTGGGAAGGCAAAAATCCACGCCCAGGAGTGGGAAGACCTAGTATTGGTAACGGCACGGTCGACGGTCGAGACCGCCAAATGGGCCGCCAAATGGGCCGGGTCGTTACAATAAAAAGGCGCCTTTTTATTGTAACGACCCGGCCCATTTGGCGGTCTCGACCGTCGACCGTGCCGTTACCAATACTAGGTCTTCCCACTCCTGGGCGTGGATTTTTGCCTTCCCAGGATTCGAACTCTAGACCCAGGCTTAAATCTAGTTCTTTGTGAATCCTGAATACCAATTGAGCTATAGCTCAATTGGTATTCAGGATTTACAAAGAACTAGATTTAAGCCTGGGTCTAGAGTTCGAATCCTGGGAAGGCAAAAATCCACGCCCAGGAGTGGGAAGACCTAGTATTGGTAACGGCACGGTCGACGGTCGAGACCGCCAAATGGGCCGCCAAATGGGCCGGGTCGTTACAATAAAAAGGCGCCTTTTTATTGTAACGACCCGACCCATTTGGCGGTCCATTCGGCGACCCCTTATCTATCTGTGGGTCATCGACCGTCGACCGTTGACCGTGCCGTTACTAATACTAGGTCTTTCCACTCCCTGGGTAGTGGATTTTTGCCTTCCCAGGATTCGAACTCTAGACCCAGGCTTAAATCTAGTTCTTTATGAATCCTGAATACCAATTGAGCTATAGCTCAATTGGTTACCAGGATTAGTTAGGAACTCTAGTACTTTAGCCTGGAGGTCTAGAGTTCGAATCCTGGGGAAGGCAAAAACCCGCTGGCCAGGGGCGGGAAGACCACTAGTAGTAGAGTAACGACACGGCCAACAGTTAGACAGGGCCGGGTCGTTACATAAAAAGGCGCCTTTTTATGTAACGACCCGGCCCTGTCTAACTGTTGGCCGTGTCGTTACTCTACTACTAGTGGTCTTCCCGCCCCTGGCCAGCGGGTTTTTGCCTTCCCCAGGATTCGAACTCTAGACCTCCAGGCTAAAGTACTAGAGTTCCTAACTAATCCTGGTAACCAATTGAGCTATAGCTCAATTGGTTACCAGGATTAGTTAGGAACTCTAGTACTTTAGCCTGGAGGTCTAGAGTTCGAATCCTGGGGAAGGCAAAAACCCGCTGGCCAGGGGCGGGAAGACCACTAGTAGTAGAGTAACGACACGGCCAACAGTTAGACAGGGCCGGGTCGTTACATGATAAAATGCTTGAAAGGATACTCCACTAAGAATGGGATCAAGAGCACCCCTTATGTTGTGTGGTGTGTCCCTATGGGATCAAGAGCACCCCTTATGTTGTGTGGTGTGTCCCTATGGGATCATGAGCACCCTTGAAGAGTGGTGTGTCCCTTGAGAATGGATTTGGAGTACTCCTTAGCATATATGTAAAAGCATGATAAGTATTTTACTTTGAAAGTTGTGTACCCGACTCGGAAGGGGGTCGTTAAACAAATCCGGGGTACATGATAACTGAAGGTCATGGCTCCGGTAGGACGGAAGGGTCCTGCTCTAATTGGTTGGTGGCTCGCTACCCCAATTCATTAGGGAACGTGCTTGATGTGGTACACAACTGGGCCCTATATGATGTTGAAATATTTTTAAGTAATACCTTTATGGAATTGTTTTGAAAACATTTATTATATGTGAAGGGTATGCTTAAGATACTTTATATTGCTTGCTTAGAAACTTTGATGTTTAGTATGCTATGATAAACTCATGCATATGATTCGTTATGTGTACATGTTGTATTATTCCGTATGGATTTTGCGAGTAGGACAGGATGCTTACTAAGCATTGTGCTTACTAGTCTATGTGTTGTCTTATGCTGCAGATCAGGGTAAGGGACACTTAAACTAAAGGAAGAGGCAGGAGGGTTGAAGATGTGTGGGGTGGTGGCTCGGGAAAGAATGATCTATATCTACTTTACTATGCCTATGTTAATGTTTTCTTGATAAAGAATGTTAGTGCTTAGGATTGGTACTCTTGAATGTTAGTGATTACTCTTATACTTGATTATGTTAAGAGTTGAACTACTTGTGAACCTATCATGTTATAGGATAACTCTTTATTAAGATAATTCAAATGATGTTCTAGTATGCTTAGCACTTGTAAATATCACTTGATAGTTTGAAACAAGCATGCTCAGTACTTAGTCCTTGTACTTAGTTTTTATTTTATGTAAAACTATATGATTGATTGTACGTAACCCCGCCCCGAGAGTAGATATAAGGGCGGGCGTTACAAATATAGCAAAAAAGATTGCATACGGATATAGCAAGAGAATAATGTGTTGTACTGAATCAATTCAAGATATGAATTGAACCAAATCAATTTGATTTATCTCTGTAGGGTCATGTCTAACCCAATTAGCCAATTTGATTTATCTCTTTGGAAAATCAATTTGATTTTCGCTAGGGTTAGTCAAGTTAAGTGTTCTGTTCAAGTTAGATTTTCTAAACTTGACACTTAACGTGATTACTGTTTCATTTGTATTTAGTGCCCCAATTACTGCAGATGCACTGACTTAAAGCATCTTGAATTAAGGCAAAGACCTAAGCATCTCAACCCATTCTAGGTTATCAGTCAAAAGTACCCTAAGGTGCTCGTGAGATGCTAGCTTCTAGATCTATAGGCGTATGCTGTTCTAGGGTTAGGGCCTAGGCTAAGTCCATTTGCGAAAAAGCCCTAGTTTTGAAGGGGGTAGTTTTAAATAAAACTAAGTCGAAAAATTGATTTTTAAAATGCCAAAAAAAATTTCAAACTAAGTAAAAGCTGATTTTAAAATCAAGTAAAGTAGTTTTAAAATTATTTTAAAAACTGATTTTTAACTTAAATAAAGCAGTTAAAAAAAACAGAAGTAGAGTAATCCTATTCTACCAAGCATAATCCTAACTGCCTTCTTAGTGAGCTGAACTCAGACTCAGGTAGGGGTTTGGTGAATATGTCAGCTAAGTTAGATTTAGAGTCCACATGCTTATGGACTATCTCACCCCTGGCTACGTGATCTCTTACAAAGTGGTGTTTGACTTCTATGTGTTTCATTCTGGAGTGTTGGATTGGATTCTTAGTTAGATTAATTGAGCTTATATTATCAATGTAGACCTGAGTTTGAGTGTAGTTAAGCTGGAAGTCTTTGAGAGTGTGCATCATCCATAAGAGTTATGCTACACACTCTCCTAAAGCTACATACTCAGCTTCAGTTGTTGATAGAGCTACACAGTATTGTTTTCTGCTGAACCAACTTACTAGACTATTTCCTAACAGTTGGCAGCTTCCACTTGTGCTCTTTCTATCTAATTTACAACCAGCGTAGTCAGAATCTGAGTATCCTGACAAGTCAAAGGTTGAGGTCCTAGGATACCAAATCCCTACATTTAGGGTGCCTTTAACATATCTTAGTATTCTTTTTAGGGCTGCTAAGTGTGTCTCCTTAGCACAGGTTTGGTATCTAGCACACATTCCTACAGCAAAAAGGATATCAGGTCTGTTGGCTGTAAGGTATAGTAAACTTCCAATCATACTTCTATAGAGTTTAAGGTCTATTGGTTTACCATCAGGGTCACTATCTATTTTTACATTTATGGCCATGAGGGTACTTATGCTTTTGGAGTTGTCCATTTTAAATTTCTTTATTAACTCCTTAGCATATTTGGATTGATGGACATAGTTTCCATCCCTAGTTTGCTTAATTTGTAATCCTAGAAAGAAATTGAGCTCACCAACTAAGCTTATTTCAAATTCATTTTCCATTATTTTAACAAATTCTTTTAGGAAATTTGAGTTGGTGGATCCAAAAATTATGTCATCGACGTAGATTTGGGCAATAAAGATTTCTTTTCCTAAGGTTTTAATAAATAGGGTTGAGTCAATCTGTCCTTGTTTAAATTCTTTAGAAATTAGGTAGGTTGATAAGCGTTCATACCAGGCCCTAGGTGCTTATTTTAGTCCATAAAGTGCTTTAGTGAGTTTGTAAACGTGGTCAGGTCTTTCTAAGTCCTCAAAGCCAGGGGTTTGTCCTACATAAACTTCTTCCTTAATAAATCCATTTAGAAAAGCTGACTTTACATCCATTTGATAAAGTTTAAATCCTTTATGGGATGCAAAGGCTAACAACATCCTAATGGACTCAAGTCTAGCTACTGGGGCATAGGTTTCATCATAATCTAACCCTTCTACTTGACTGAACCATTTGGCTACTAAGCGGGCTTTGTTTCTCACTATTTCTCCTTGATCATTTAGCTTGTTCCTAAAAACCCACTTAGTATCAATAATGGATTTGCCCTCAGGTTTAGGTACTAGTTCCCAGACTTGGTTCCTCTCAAACTAGGCTAACTCTTCTTGCATTGCTATGATCCAATCAGGATTAGGTAAGGCTTCATCTATGGTTTTAGGTTCAATTTTTGAAATCATTGCAATCTGACTAAGGTTCCTATAGGCGGACCTAATTCTGACTCCTAAGGTTGGATCACCCACAATCTGATCAGTTGGGTGACTGAGTCTGGGTTTCTTAGTTTTTCTGAAACTTGGTTCAGCCTGAGGTCCAGCTGGTCGGTTTGGTTCATTGATTGGTTCAACTACTTGGGTTGGTTCAATTTCTGGTTCAATTGTCTCAAAGGTTGGTTCAATGTTTAGTTCATTTAGGGGTTCAATTAAAGGTTCAACAGTATGTTCATTATCTTCTTGATCAGTATTTGATGAATTTAGATCTGGATTATCAGATTTTGAGTTAATTTCTTCATCAAATATCAGATTTGTTGTTTCTTCAATTTTTTTGGTTTGTTTATTATAAACCCTATAGGCTCTACTTGTTGTTGAATATCCTAAGAAGATGTCTGGGGTTGACTTAGACTGGAATTTACCTAGATAGTCCTTGGTATTTAGGATATGAACCTTGCACCCAAAGACCCTTAGGTAATGTAGGTTTGGAAGTCTATGGTAGTATAATTCATAGGGTGTTTTATTGTGTCGTTTGTTAATTAGTACCCTATTTTGGATGTAGCAAGCCGTACTAATTGCTTCTGCCCAATATTGGTTAGTTAGGTTGAATTCATTGAGCATAGCCCTAGCGGCTTCCTGTAGGGTTCTATTTTTCCTTTCAACTATCCCATTTTGCTGGGGGGTTCTAGGATACGAAAATTCACGTATATACCCATTTACCTTACAAAATTCCTCAAATCGTTGATTTTCAAACTCTCCCCCGTGGTCACTCCTAAGTCTTTTGATCTTGGTATCGTTTTGATTTTCAATTAACTTACAAAAATCATTGAATAGGTTTAGAGTTTCATCTTTGGTCTTTAGAAACCTAACCCAGGTAAACCTAGAGTAATCATCAACTATTACTAAGCAGTACCGATTTTCGCTTAATGACTTGGCTCCATGTGAATCAAATAGGTCAAGGTGCAGGAGGTCAAGTGTGGTTTGAGTTAGATCAGATTGAATTAGTTTGTGATTAGACCTGGTTTGTTTACCTTGATTACATGATTTACATATTAAGTTTTCATGGTTCTTAATTTTAGGGATACCTTTAATTAGGCCAATTTGGGTGATTTTTGAAATTATTCTCAAATTTGTGTGACCTAATCTCCTATGCCAGAGGTTTGATTGTTCTAATTGAGTTAACATGCATTTAGGTACTAGTGGTAGGTTTTAGTGTAAACATTATTTTTCCTTGTGCCCTTAAGCATGATTTCTGAGTCTTGTAAGTTTCTAATCAGACAGTTAGAGTTGGTAAAGGTAACTACATAACCAGTATCACACAATTGACTTATGCTAAGCAAGTTAAATTTAAAATCTTCAACCAAGAGAACCTTTTTAATAACAAAGTCAGATTTAAGTTCAATGTTACCTGACCCAATCACCTTGAGTGTAACATTGTTGCTAAATGCTACTGAGCCTAGGTTCTTGAACTTGAGTTTGGTGAATTTCAATTTATCTCCAGTCATGTGTCTGGAGCACCCGCTATCCAACATCCATTGGTCCAAATCTTTATGTTCCTACACATAAAGAGTTTTATTGATTTGGATCCAATTAGAATTAGGAATAACCTAAATTGATTTTCACAGCCTAGTCTGTCTCACCCAAATCTAGGGTTATCAATCACGTTAGCCTTATAGGTTTTGTGAGACATGTTTTAGTAGATAGAATTATTTTCAAAAATTATGATTTATTTTAAAAAACTTAAATTAATTTTGAAAATAGTTGATTTTGAGTTTATTTTAAAAAGATGTTTGAATCTACATTTAACTGAAAATTTGTGTTAGATTCGAATTTGACAAAGAATAATTTGAATTTGAATTTCAAAAATTGGCTTCCAGGTCTTGGCGAGGCATTAGGCCTTCTTTGGCCGTAGCCTTATTGGATCATCAACCCTTTCCTTGACAAAGCCTTTTAATGAAATTTTATTTTCAAGATTATTTTTTGAAAAATTCTGGTCTAACTAATTTGGGTCTTGGATCGGTAGCTTCGGCTAGTTTCACCAATCTAAAGAGACCAAGTAGAGTATACTTGACCTTATTAGAAGAGGCTTCCCTAACGTACTATCATCTCATCGCCACCCAATACTATGTTGTTCAAATTTCAGTTAAGTTGGTTCAGTCCTTAAACTAACCAGTCCTAAGTCTAAGCATGGTAAATTGCAGAAATTAAATAAACAATCAATCACGCAAAAAAACAAGAATAGAAATTTATCTAACTATGAATATTGTTTTTAATTTGGCTCCCCCTAGACTAAAGCCACGATAATGGTTTGGCAAGATGTGAATCTTGTCCTTGGGAATCCAATATTGATTTGATCCAGTTTGTTTGTTCAGGCACAGTTTGGGTACCTATGCCTGAATTTTAGGTCTGGACTGGTTCAGTACAGCATAGTATGATCTTTGTCTAGACTTAGTTCTATAGCCTAATCCGGATCGATTTAGAACCGATTTCTGTTTTCCAAGAATCATGTCAAGACCCTTGGAACCAGAAGTGAACCGTTCTAAGGCTGATCTAAGGTCCTTGACTTGAGTTTTCAAGGAGGAGTTCTCTTTCTCAAGTTTTTCAACTTGAGTAGAGGTTCCTTCTTGAACCTTCTCAGTTAAGGATCTAGAGTCAGCTCCCTCTTTCAGGAGTTTTACTTCCTGTCGGAGAGATTCGACTCGGAGTTTGGCTTTCGCCAAGTCTCGAGAAAGATAGGCAATTAATTCGTTTAACTGATTTCTAAAAAAACCACTTACAGTGATTTCGCCATCCTCTGAAAACGTGAGTTTAACGTCGTCCAGTTCTGACTCTGACTCGGTCTCGATTTCTTCTGAGGCGGTTAGTGCGAGCAGGTTCGACTGTGGGACCTCTTCTTCTTCTTCGGAGGAGGACTCGTCCCACGTTGCCTGAAGTGCCTTTTTCTTTCTCGTCTTCTTCGTTTCCTTCAGATTAGGGCATTCCGTCTTATAGTGACCCTTCTTTTTGCATTCATAACAGGTCACGTTTGGTTTGTTCTTCTCATTTGAAGGCTCAGCTGGTTCTTCCTTTCTTCGGCTGGCTTTCCTTCTGTTGGTCTGGTTTTTTAGTTCTTTGTAGTAGTCCCGAGCTAGCCGAACCAGCTTAGGTCGATTTTCTTTCACTTTCTTCTGAGTCTGAGTCTGAATCAGACTCGAGTGCAGGTTGAGGTTTCTTCTTGGTCATCTTTCCAGCTTTACTTGCAACAAAAGCGATGCCTTTCTCGGCCAGATTGCAGTTAGTCTGCTCATGCAATTCTTGTTCAGAAAACAATTCATCTAACTTGATTTTAGAAAGATTCCCTGAAACTTTGTACGCATCTACCATAGATGCCCACAAAGTATTTCTAGGGAAGGCGTTAAGAGCATACCTGATTAGGTCACGGTTCTCTACCTTGTGATCGATGGTGTGTAAGCCGTTCATCAACTCCTGAATTCTAGCATGGAGCTGAGCTGCAGATTCGCTATCGTTCATCTTGATGGTATACAGCTTGTTCAGCAGAAGGTCCCTCTTGCTGATTCGGGTGTCGGAGGTTCCTTTGTGTAATTCAATCATCTTACCCCAGAGTTCCTTTGTGCTGTTGAATGGGCCCACCAGGTTCAGCTCCTCTTTGGTTAGTCCGCATTGAAGTGTTTGAGTTGCTTTGACATCGGCTTCAATTTTCTTTTTGAGTGAAGCGTCCCATTCAGTGTAGGATTGTGGCACTCCGTCAGCATTCTTCGGAATTTCCAGTCCAGACTGGATTATTATCCACATGTCCACCTGAGTTTTCAGGTGGACTTCCATCCTACTCTTCCAGTAGGAGAAATCCTCCCCACTGAAGAGCGGTGGTCTGGTGGTGCTGAAGCCCTCTTGCACAACCATTTAGGAATTAAATTACTAGAAAAAGAGAATGAAAAAGAATGTCCCAAGACTTGGTCTTGGATTAGCAGTGCGGGAAGAAGATAAAACAATTTTATCAAGTGGTGTTGCACCAACCTCGATTAACGATAAAACTTAAAAAAAATAAAATAAAAAATAATTCGAAGAAAATCCAAAAGATTCTCAAATTGGTGGTTACACCAAATTTGAGCTTCCCCGCTCTGATACCACTTGTTGGATCGAGAGAATACGATAGAGGGGAGGGGGTGAATATCGTAAAAAGCTTTTCGAATTCGAGGTTAAGAGAATACACAGCAGAATTGAAAACACGACACAAGAACTCAAGCAATTTTACTTGGTTCGGAGTCGCGGTCTTCTCCTACTCCAAGGCCCACGGTCGTTGACCGTTTACTGCGGGCAATTCAATATGTGCGCAAATGTTTACAGAAAAATATTACAGTTGTAGTACAGTAAACTAAGAATTAAACTCTTCGTTACCGACGCCCAGTGTGGATTGTACTTCGGAGCAGAGGGTCATCATCGGCGCTTGAATCTCGAGATGGGAGGTTTCCGGAGCAGAGCGCTTTGAGTCGAAGAGCGTATTAGCGTTGGAAAACTGTGTTCTGAAGCCTTGGGGGTCGAGCCCCTTATATAGTGCACCTGGGGGCGCCCGGGACGTTGGGGGCGCCCTCCACGTGTCTCCCAATCCGCAAACCCTCATCCGCAACTCGGTCAGCCCTTATCCCTCCAGGATCGGGCTTAGGGTTTGATGGGGGCGCCCGGGAAGCAGGGGCGCCCGGGTTGACTTGGTTTGCTAGCTTCTCGCTGACTTGAACTTTATCACTTCGTTGGCTTGAGCCCAGGGTGCCCGAGGCATCCGTGGCGCCCGGGAGCATGGGGGCGCCTAGCCCAGTGAGCTTCCGAAGCGTTTTCTTGCTCAACTTTTGTTTAGCTTTGACCTTGGGTGCCCGGGACCTCCCGGGCGCCCAACCCAGCTGCTGCCCCTCTCCTTTGAGGCTTTCTGAGCTGCAGAAACTCATTCCTTTGGTCCTGCATCTAGGGTTAGTACCAAACATGATAAAGCAAACATGTTAGTGAATTTTACAGCCGTAGCTGTCTTGGTTCTGACTTTGGGTCTCCAAAATGGAGCCCTAGGTCGAACCGACGCCTACTGTTCCCTCAACGGGGAATGCGTCCTCACCTATGCCTCTCAGGAGAATTTACCTGTTGCCAACCGGCTCCTCCGGTTGGACTTTTGCCCAGCAGTCCTTCGCCAGGTCTTCAGTACCAAGCAGTCCTTCGCCTGGTGCCTAGCATTCCTTCGCCAGGTCTTCGGTTCCAAGCTATCCTTCGCCTGGTGCCTAGCAATCCTTCGCCAGGTCTTCGGTACCAAGCAGTCCTTCGCCTGGTGCCTAGAAGTCCTTCGCTAGGTCTTCGACTCCTAGCAGCCATTTGCTAGGTGCCCAGCAGTCCTTCGCCAGGTCTTAGGGTTTCGATGCCTAGCAGTCCTTCGCTAGGTGCCTAGCAGTCCTTCGCTAGTACTTTAATATGCACACTCAAGTAACATGTTAGATAAACATAACATCTTAACTTTTGAATCCTTTGCCATTATCAAAACCAAGGTTCGACTTGGGTGCTGTCTACACCAACATAATGGATCTAAACCCGATCCATTAATTAAGATCCATTCCACTAAAGGATCTTAATGGAACTTCCTCACCAACCCCCATATTTTCATATGGGTTCCGCATATTATGAGTTGTCCATCCCCCCGTGTTTAAGATCTCGTATGCCCGTTAATTAATTAAATTACTGACAATTTAAATTAATTATCTTCTGGATCCTTGATTAGTACCACTCAACCTTATCGTCGTGCCGGATCAAATCTACCTGCAGGGTTTAGCATGATGAACCTTTTGAGCTCATCAAGGGGGCATCATCATCCTGACTCACCAGGACACGGATTCCGTCAATAATCATTGACACATCATATTATTAATATTATCTCCCAACTTACCGAGTATATCGATCTAACAGAATATATCTCGCCCATTGATAAATTAAAGAAATAATAATTAATAATATATGCCCGATATTATTTCGGGATTAAGGGATCGTACTCCATAATATAAACTGAGGTCCTATCCAATTATCTAGTCAGTACAAATCGGATAACCTCGAGTTTTGGTCCTGCTCAATGTACTCATAGCATACTAGTGTAATTCTATGGTCAAGACCAACCACACCTAATTACACTACAACCATCCCGATGGGTTGTCCAATTCCATCTCGGTTGTGGGCCTCTTATTTATACTAAGCAAGGAACTGATAACATGATCTTCCGTGTGACACCACACACCATGTTATCTACAATGCAAAGTAATTGGACTTCATATATGTACTATTATAAACAAACACCTAGTGTAGTCATGATTCTCTTTTCATAATAAAGATATTCATATAATAAATGTCATGTCTTTTAGTATACACATCTTTCATAATGAAGATCCATTCCACTAAAGGATCCTCATTGAACTACCTCACCAACTCCCATATTTACATATGGGCTCCACCTATTATGAGTATAAGTATCTTCCCGTGTTTAAGATATCGAATGCCCGATGATTAATTTAAATTACTGACAATTTAATTAATCAACATCTAACTCCTTGAGTAGTACCACTCAACCTTATCATCATGTCGGACCAAGTCCACCTGTAGGATTTAACATGATGATCCTTAAGAGCTCCTCAAGGGGACATCATCAACCTGACTCACCATGACATAGTTTCCTTCTCTAATCAATGACACACCATGTAAATAATATTATTTCCCAACTTACCGGGTCTATCGATTTAACAGAATAAATCTCGCCCATTGGTAAATCAAAGAAATAAATATTAAGTACATGTGTAACCGAGGTTTGATTCAATTATAAAGTCAGTATAAATTAAATCACCTCAATATTGGTCCTACTCAATACATACAAAGTACACTAGTGTAATTCTATAGTCAAGATAAACCAACACCAAATTACACTACAACCATCCCGATGGTTTGTCCAAATCCATCTCGGTTGTGAGCCTTTACTTATACTCTGCAAGAAACTGATAACATGATCTTCTGTATAACACCACACACCAGGTTATCTACAATGTAAAGTATCAGACAATATGAACATACTAATATAAACATGCAAACAGTGATCTTGTGATTCTCTTTCAAAATGTAGATGTCTATATAAAAGTAAGGCTTTTAGTATACATCCTAACACTCAGTTCTGAAATGAGATGCCTCAAGTCCAAACTAAGGCGTCTGAGTTCAGCTTTTGCACAAAGCTGATTCATTTAGTTGAGGCGCCTGCCATGGCAATTGAGGCACCTTAGTTAACCAAATGGTCTAAGTCAACCTCCGTATTGACTTTTTCATCCTTTCGCTTAAGTGATTTCCAGCTAGCCAAAGCTAGTCTCACCTAAACCCGACTCTGGCCTTCATGTTGCTTGGGTGATTTCTGGCTAACTAGTGTTAGACTCACTTGAACTTGACTCTTGCCTTTGCCTCGAACAAACTTCCTCCTCAACTTCTCGTCCCTTGGACGCTACGCATGCCCTTCTCGCTTCATCGGTGTACACTTTCACAGTCTTTACGTCCCTTAGATGCATCGAACCCGTCAGCTCCCTTCCCTATGTCATCTTTCTTGTCTGCTGCGTCTTTCGTTTGACTTCTTGTGCTTTTTTGCTTCTGCACACTTTGATACAAGGATCAAAATCAACCTGGAGTACTTATAAGTAGTTCTTTTTTTTTAAAAAATGCAAAATAAATTAGTAAAAAAGAGAAGTGGTTTATCAAGAGCTCATCAATAGAAAATTTGACTTTGATTCTCAAGCCTTCCCCTCAACTTCTTAAGCATCATGCATCTAGTAGATTGGATCCAATTTTATTTATCTACGACATGAATAGAAGCATTCTATTCTCCAACCCCTTGTCTTCAGTTGATTTCCACGATATTGAAAATTTCAAGTGACTCCCAACTCAGTTGAACACTCTAATTAACAGAATTTAGCTCTGGTGTAACGATAGGATGACTAGTCGTCTTTCTATATATTCATGATTTGATCCCCAATTATGATATATTTTATAGTAATTTTTTCTCCAAATGGACCGCAAACTCTGGGATGCTGGGTTTATAGATCGTTCGTTGCAAATACATCTCAATTTACTATGATGGCCTATGAAAAACTTATGTGAGGCCGAACTGATCATCCTAAATTTACTTGTTAATCATTTATCATTTGTTTTTTTTCTAATGGACTCAATACGCTTACCGATCCCAACTTTCTCGGATTACACTTTTGTAAGCCACACAACGCTTATGATTGAGTTTACCACCAAGTACAATCAAGAACTTCTTGTCGCTTCGTTTAAGGCTTCATTCAGACCACTAGCTAGTTTAGGCTCCTACTTACCTAGTCATAAACATCATCCTTGATGATAGTGCATAAAAGTGAAGACCCTAATATTATATTTCACTTATAATCTCTTATAGCTCACATTGATTCCAAGTCTTTAATCTTGCCAATGCTTTATATTTCTCTTGAGTTCGACTCATGTCAAGCCGCCAATTTATTAAGTACACCAAGCCCTCCATGCTTGCTCAATATGTCATTCTTCATTGCATTTATGGAGTCCTCTTATCCGACTACCCTAGAGTATGCCTTGCTAGGAATTTGTAGTCCATTGGATGTTCAATGCCATCCTTCATCATCACCTATGAGTTCACCTCATTATAGGCGCATTAAACCACAAACCAATAACTACTCCATGATCCTCATCTTAGATTTCACCAAGATAGGAATTTTTGGAATCTCAGATGTCCCATACAAAAACCTATAAACCAGCATAACCATCTAACCAACTTGACTACATCAAACATCCATCACAACAACAAGACCAAGTTGAGTAATGAGTTCTTAAAGCAATACAAGAAAACAATTATTCAGGGACAAATTTTGGGATGAGTTTTAAAAAAAAAAATTGTCCCAGAAAATTTAGGGACGAATTTGGCGACAAAAAAAATTTCATTGCAAATTTGCCGTCACCAAATTCGGGGACAAAAATCTAGATTCGTCCCTAAATTAGGTAACAAAATTAATTTTTTGTCCCCAAATTCGTTGGCAAATTGTAACGAAAACAAAATTCGTCCCAAGCTCTATTCCAAAATTTGTCCCAAAATTCGTTGCTAAATTGAAACGAAAACAAATTCGTCGCAAAATTCGTTACCAAATGACAATTTAAACTTTGCGACGAACCTATTTCGTTGCAGCATCTCGGACGAATTGATAAATTCGTCCCAAAATCTAGGTGAATATACTAATTCGTCCCAGAATCTGGGATGAAAAAATATATTCGTCGCTGAATTTGGGATGAAAAAATAAATTCGTCCTAGAATCTGGGATGAATTTGAAGATTCGTCCCAGATTTTGGGACGAATATATTTGTTCGTCCCAAATTCTGGGACGAATACAAATTCATCACAAAAATGTAATTTAGTTAATTTTGTAATAAATCATTTCTCATCCCAGATTCTGGGATGAATCAGTAAATTTGTCCCTAATTTTGGGACAAATCAGTGAATTCATCCCTGATTTAGGGACGAATCCAAATATTCGTGCAAGATTCAGGGACAAATTAGTGATTCATCCGTGAATCGGGGACAAATTAGTGAATTCATCCCTGAATCGGGGATGGATCAGTGAATTCATCCCTGATTTAGGGTCGAATCAATAAACTCGCCCCTGATTTTTGGACGAAATCAATGATTCGTGTTGGGATGTATACTAAAAGCCTTACCTTTTCTGTATGGACATCCACATTTTGAAAGAGAATCACAACAACACAATTGCATGTTTAAATTAGTATATGCATAACAGTCTCATACTCTGCATTGTAGATAACATGGTATGTGGTGACACACAGAAGATCATGCTATCAGTCCCTTGCATAGTATAAGTAGAGGCTCACAACCGAGATGGAGTTGGACAAACTATCAGAATGGTTGTAGTGAAATTAGGTGTGGTTTGTCTTGACCATAGAATTACACTAGTGTACTTTGTGTGCATTGAGCAGGACCATAGTAGAGGTCATCCAATTTATACTAACTTTATAATTGGATTGGACCACGGATTATTATGGAGTATAATCTCTAAATCCCGATATAATAATGGGCATGTGTAGTTAGTATTTTATTTCTTTGATTTACCAATGGTCGAGATTTATTCTGCTAAATCGATAAGCACGGTAAGGTGGGAAATAATATTAATTACATGGTATGCCGTTGATTATTGACGGAATCCGTGTCCTAGTGAGTCGGGATGATGATGCCTCCTTGATGAGCTCATATGGTTCATCATGTTAAACACTGCAGGTGGATTTGATCCAACATGATGATAAGGTTGAGTGGTACTAGTCAAGGAGTTAGAAGTTGATTAATTAAAATTGTCAGTAATTTAAATTAATCAAAGGGCATACGATATCTTAAACACGGGGAGATGGATGTACTCATAATAGGTGGAGCCCATATGAAAATATGGGGGTTGGTGAGGAAGTTCAGTGAAGATCCTTTAGTGGAATGGATCTTTATTAATGGATCGGATTTGGATCCATTAGTGGGCCAAGACCCAACTCCTCCTCATGGTCCCTACCTTAGCCCTATATATACCCCATGGAATCATGAATCCAAGGCTAATCCATCACAACTAATCCTAGGCTCTCTCTCTTCTCTCCCTCTCCTTCTCTCTCCTAGGGCAATCGGCGACTTCATGAGGAAGAAGAGCCTTCTCTTCTTCCTTCTCCCTTCTTCTTCTCTCGGTTGGTGGTGCAAAGGATAGGAGAGCTTTCTACTCTTCTGGTTGTGGCCGGAGCAACCTTGAGAAGTGGTAGAAGTGGGCGTCGGCGGCAAGGAGGTTGGAGGAGGCGCCGACGGTGAGAAGTTGGAAGGGGTCAGCTGTGGGTTTGGTAGTGAAGAAGAGGAGTTTTCTCTATTCTTCTTCATCTTCTCCTTCTTCCTCTCTTCCTCCTTTGGGCTGGCGTGAGGGTGGTGGTCTTCCTCCGGTGGTCGGCGCAATGAAAGGAGGGAGTTTTGGTGGTCAGCGCAACTCCAACACTTGGAGTTAGGGTTTGTGCATACAAGGAAGAAGGATTTAGTGGACTTGGTGATTCCGGTTCTTGGTAGCTCGTCGCTCACACGACGTCCAAGAGGGATGGGACATAAGGTAGAAGACTACGAGGTAAAGGAAGGTATAAATTTCCTCCTTGGCTCCTTTTGTCTCGTCATTTCATGTGATGTTTTGATTAATTATCTTGTTTAATTAATTTATTAATTAATGGTTGGTAATTAATCATTCGACCCCGATAATAAACAAAAATATTGGCGATCCACTCGTCGTCTTTTCCGCGATCGATCAGTTTGGCGAATTACAAGGCTCGATCGTTGAGATTGGCCAAGTTGTAATTCGAACCGATCAATACAATGATGAGATGGTCGTTTGGGAGATGGGTCTCCATTCGTATTAATTTTTAATCCATAGACATGGAGAGGTCTCTCAAGGATGATTGAGTATTCACTTAGGAAACCCACCAAGCCATACCCATCAATTGGTATCAAAGCTGAGGTTTCCGATTTTGTGTGTTTTGGATTTTGTTAATTATTTGTACATTATCATATATAATATTTTTGCTAGATGATATGTGGATATGTGTAAGTTAACTCTTCGTTGCAGGCACTAGATTCCAACTTATCATGGCATAAATAATGGTTGTGCGATTGATTGTGCAATTTTTGTAATTAATTAAATCCTCGGGGTTGACGAGGCTAGAAAGGTATTTAATTTTTGTAATTAAAAACAACACGTGGTTTGCCGAGCTTTTTATTGTCTTTCGATCTAGATATTATGTACACTCCTTTGTGGAGTATAGGATCGATGGATGTAAATAATTAGCTAGTCATCTCGGCTCAGAGATCCCTTCAGTTGTGTCTTGCGTATGGTGTAGGGAGGAGCGGACTAGGTGACGACACAACTAGAGGCGCATTGGAGACCAAGGCCATGATAGTTGGAAAAATCTTGGATTTTTCTATTTTATTATGTTGGTTTATGTGCTTGTCGTATGTGTGCATGTAAAATTCCTCAAATTAAATAACTAAGTAGGAGAGATACCTTAAGGGTCCTATGGCCTCCATTACAATCTGATAAGTGATGCAAACAAGTCTGCGCGTCAGCTCGAGTGTCATCCTCCCCATCGGATGAGTTTGTTCTACGGATCACTGGGTCAGAAAAGATTATAGAAAATTATTGAAGAGCGTGTATACTTCCCCATCGGACGACACATAATTGGAAATAATTTTTTTAGTGTCATGTAATGGTGAACACTTATATGCAAATAATAGTATCCTCCCCATCGGAGTCACTGCTATTATTTGTAGGGCCGAAGTAAACCAACTACTAATTTTTTTTGTCAAAAAGTTAGGTTAATAAGATAATAAAATTAATGAGTAAAACCTCCTCTTACGAATGTAAAAATTCGTATACGTCCACACCATCGTAGCATGCGAATTTCTCTGTGTTTTGAGGTGTTGGTTGATTTCAAAAATTTATTGTTTGAGGAATCAATTTATTTTCGAAATCTAAAGTTGTGATTGTTGTGATTCTCAGGTAGTTTTCAATATGACCTTTAACCCACTAGTGACCATTCTTAAGGAAAACAAACTTACTGGACCCAATTACATAGACTATAAAAGAAACATAGACATTGTCCTTGTTGGTGCAATTTGCACTAATAGTTAAACTTAAGTTTTGATGAATGACAAATAGGATAAAGTTAGGCTTGCTTTTGGTTTTGACCTCTTTTCTAAGTGTGCAGGGTTGAAAAACTTAGGACCTGACACCAGGTTGAAGTCTAGGGTGGTTGAGTCCTGGTGGGAAGTCCAGTTGGGTTCGCGGGGCCTGACAATTGGCTGAAACCCAAGTTGGTTGAATCTTGGCAAAAAGACCAGGGTGGTTGAGCCCTGGCAGGAAGACCTGGTGGGTTAAGAAGTTGAGTAGAGCTGCACGAGGTAAGTAAGGTAAATCACAGGAGGAACGAACCAGTGAGGATGGGTCCTATTTTAGGACTGTAGGCATGGTCCAACTTATGCCCATTTTGGTGACCTCTGTTGTGTCCTAGTTAGATCCTTATCTAGGTTTGGATGGGGTCTAATTAACTCTAAATGCATTCTTATCTTAGTCCATTGCATTAACTCTATTTTACAGGTTTTATTTGATATGTGAACTAATTACAATTTGTCGATAAATTTTACAAAATTATTCCTCATTTAAAGCCTCGGTGGAGGATAAACTATCATTTAAATTATTCGTATTTCTAATTTTATTTAAGAATAAAATTAGTCCTACTAATGATAAAATGTTATTCTGTACGAGAGTTTAAACTTTATTTAAATTATTTTTTTAAGTGAAGCAAAGGATAGAAACGTTATCTTCTTTGAATTATCCCAAAGAATAGCTTGCTAATGGATAAAATTTGGGTTGAGAAGATCATGCATCGGATTGAATATTGGCAGCTTGAGGCACTATAAAAAGAGGCAAGCGAGCCATCTAACAACATAAGTTTTTTTTTCTCTGGTTCAAGCTTTGGCGCTCTCCTGCTTCCACGCTCCTCTACTGCGGTTTGTGCTTTGACTCGATGCTGTCCGACCACTACCAGAAGATCGCTCCCAACACCCAAGCTGCTTCAGATAATCTTAAGTGTTGGGTAACACATTTTTAATTGTTCTGTCTACACTGAAATTATTTAAGGGGGAAGTATAGGGTTGTTACACTTCCGCCTAATCTTGTATTCGAATCGCTCTACCAGGAGTTTACTGGTAGAGGATTTTAGTGGATTGCCTACAGAAAAGGTTCAAGGAGCCTGGGCCTTCGAGTAGGAGTCGCCGAAGGCTCCGAACGAAGTAAAACTCCTCGCTTATTTTTTATTATTTTTCTCTTTCGTGTTTCGTTTTAATTCTTCCACTGCGCACGTTTTTCAAAGTATCGTACAATTTTCTATCGACTCTGATTTTAAAATGTAAGTTTTAAAAGTCACGTGATTCACCCCCCCTCTCACGTGCATCGGTCCTACAAGTGGTTTCAGAGCGTTGGTACGCTCTGAATCGGTGCAACCACCGTAAGAGCTAGGGGAGATCCATTTTTCTTCGCATTTTGTGTTTTTTGTTGCACAATCTAAATTAGGTATTGTTGCTTAAATTTAGAGCTTTTTCTTTTGTTCGTTCAGTTTTACTCGAATTTGGTGCAACACCATTTCGAGTCGCTCTTCTCTTATTCCTTTTTTTCGTACCACACCACTAATCCAAGACTTAGTCTTGGAACGAGTTTTGTTGTTTTTTTTGTCAAACACAGATGGCCCAGAATGAAGGTTACAACACTGCTCATCCTCCTCTCTTCAACGGGGAAGATTTCCCCTACTAGAAGTGAAGAATGGAAGTGTACCTCAAAACCGATATGGATCAATGGTTCACGGTGCAAACTGGCTACCAACCACCAATGGATGAGGGAAACAAGGCGCCACTAAAGCCCGATAGATGGAACCTGAAAATGAAGAAAAAAACTCAGATCGAGTTCAATGTGCAGAACACCCTCCAGTGCAGACTAACCAAAGAAGAGCTGAACAGAATCGGACCAATCGAATCAGCAAAAGAACTTTGGGATAAACTAATTGAGTTGCATGAAGGCACTACTGATGCAAAGGTAACAAAAAGGGATTTTCTTTTAAATAAATTATTTAATATGAAAATGTAGGAATGAGAATCTGCAAGTCAACTTCACGCTCGGATCAAGGACATACTAAATGGACTCCACCTGATTGGGCACAAACAAGAAAATAGAGACATTATAAGGTATGCACTAAATGCCTTTCCTAGAAATTCATTATGGGCATCCATTGTAGATGCTTATAAAATTTCTAAGAATCTTTCCAAAATAAATTTAGATGAACTATTTTGTGAATTAGAGTTGCATGAACAAACTAACGCCAAGGCCGAGAAAGGGTTTGCTTTGTTTGTAGATTCTTCAAGAAAGGTCAAGTCGAAGAAGAATATTCAAGAAGAATCCGAAGAAGAACCAGAGTCAGACTCAGACGACGAGGAGCAAATGGTAAATTTGGTAAGAAAAGTCATTGCCAAAAAGAAGAACAAGTTTTCAAAAAGGGACCTCCAAAAGATAATGAAGCCCACCAGCAAAGAAGGTAAAAGCAAAATGACCTGCTTCAGCTGCAACAGAAAAGGGCACTTCAAACATAAATGCCCCTATAAAAAGGAGGACCGACCCAAGAAGAACAAGAAGAAGGCTTTACAAGCCACCTAGGACGAGAGCTCGGACGACTCTCCGACGATGAACCACCAAAAAACTCAAGTTACCTCGCGCTAATGGCAACCGGACCTAGATCGGACTCGGAGAGCGACGAAGATTCCGAATACGAGTTGAGCCAAGAGATCGGACTCTTTTCAGACGGATCAACTGAGGTATACTTAGATTCAATTAATAAATTTTTTTAAAGATTATCTCTGTTTTAAATAAAAAATTGCTTGCATCTGAATCTAGGAATGACCAGCTCCTTAAGGAAAATCAAGACCTTAAGGAGCAATTAATTAATACCAAAACCTTAACTGAATCAACTCAAAATGAAAGAACAATTGAACTTGAAAATGATAACTCCACCCTAAAGGGTGAAGTTCAAAACCTCAAGGACATACTAACAACTTTTACAACCCGGTCCAAGAATCTTGACCTTATTCTTGGATCTCAAAAGGGTGAGTACAATAAATATGGGATAGGATATAAATCTGGATCGACCCAAAAATCCTTTATCTCATTTGTCCACCCACGTGAAAATCGGCGAAAAACGTGGGTCCCGAAAGCTTACCTAACAAAGCAAGTAGGGCAGAACCAATACTATGTCCCCAAAAAGGACATTCATTACATTGACCCTAAACACCCTACCTATAATTTAGGGGGAGGCATCAAATTAGTTGGCACATCAAAGTCACCCTTTACCCGTCTAGGTACTTAGGACTAGTTTCAAAAGTTAGTCTGACACTTGACCTACTCAGTACCAGGGTAGGGCGAGCTGATAGTACGTTAGGGAAGATGATCTAAGGAGTTAGGTAGGGGAAGACGTCCTCTATTTGGTCCTCTTAGCCCAGTGGAACTAGCCGAAACTACCCCGCCACATCCTAGACTAGTTAGACGAAGGAGTTTCAATAGGTAGGTTAAAAGTACAACTTCCTTAAGTGGTTTTGCCTAGAAAGTGGTTATTGATCCAATAAGGCTTCGGCCAAAGAAGACTTCTGTGCCTCGCCACAGCTTGGAAACCAATTATGGAAGTATACTTTTAAACTGCTTCTTGTCAAACCTGAATCTAACAAAGGTCAGATTAACTTTTATAAAACAAACTCAAACTTATCTCACACAAATTATAGGATCCCTTTGATTGACATCTTAGATCAAGTGAGATGAATAAGGACAACTAAATTCAAAATTCAAAATTTCAAATTCCTTAAGTCCTTTAAATTCCTTAACTTTTTTAAAATTTCAAGTCTTCAAATTTCTTAAGGTTTTTCAAAATTCAAATTCTCCTAAGCATTTTTAAAAAATTTAAAATTTTAAACTTCTTAAGTTTTTTTTGGAGTTCAAATTTCTTAAGTTTCTTTAAATCATTCCTTTAACTCATTCAAAACATAAACTAAATTCTAAAAAATCTCCTACCTAACTGTAGGAAAACAAGTGGATTATCAATAGTGGGTGCTCCAGACACATGACTGGGGATCCCACCAAGTTTACAAAACTCAAGTACAAAAGTCTAGGGATCGTTGCGTTTGGAAACAACGATAAACTTAAGGTAATTGACCTAGGTAACATTGAACTTGAGTCTGATTTTATTATTAAAAATGTCTTACTTGTTGAAAACTTTCACTTCAATTTACTAAGTATCAACCAATTGTGTGACACTAGATATAAGGTAAGGTTCTTGGCCAATGAATGTCTGATCAAACACACTGACAACCCAAACATCACACTTAGAGGACATAGGCACAATAACATCTATGAAATTAGGTTAACCCGTCCCCTAGCAAATTATCTTTTAACACATAAGGATGAGACTTGGCTCTGACATAGGAGACTTTCACACACTCACTTCAGAAAATTACCTAAACTAAATGGTTTAGTTAGAGGCCTACCAAAGTTACCTAACTTTGAGACAACCTTATGTAATGCTTGTCAACAAGGGAAACAAACTAGATCAACTCACAAACTAACTAATCAAACTCAAACTAAATTAATTCTTGAATTAATTCACCTAGACCTATTTGACTCACATGGGGTAAAATCAATTAGTGGGAATCTATATTGTTTAGTAATTATAGATGACTATTCAAGATTCACCTCGGTAAAATTCTTAAAAAATAAAGATGAAACTTTTGATATATTTACTCAATTTTGCAAATTAATAGAAAATGAAAAAGGGGTTAAAATTATAAGACTTAGGAGCGATAATGGTGGGGAATTCAAAAATAAAAAATTTAATCAATTCTATTTAGAAAATGGCTACCACCACGAATTCTCCTGCCCTAAAACAACTCAACAAAATGGAATTGTAGAAAGAAAAAATAGAACACTACAAGAAGCAACCAGAACAATGCTTAATGAATACAACTTACCTAAATACCTTTGGGCTGAGGCTGTCAGTACAACCTGTTATGTACAAAACAGAATAACTATAAATAAAAATCTAGGAAAAACGTCTTTTGAAATCTATTATAACAAACAACCTAATATTAAGTATTTTAAAGTATTTGGATGTAAAGTACATATATTAAATACGAGAGAACACTTAGGAAAGTTTACATCTAAGGTTGAGGAAGGTATCTTTGTAGGTTATTCCCTTACCAGTAGAGCATATCGAGTTTATAACAAAACTACCCTAAGAATTGAAGAAACTACAAATGTAAAATTTGATGAAAAATCTGACCCAAATAACTCTGATCAAACCACCTACCAACCAATTGATTTTGTTAGGTCCAGTACTGACACAGATGAAAGCCCAATTAAGGACCAAGACCATGATTTGACTGAACCTTCACCTAACCAAACTAGAACCATTCGAGTTAGCTCATCCCACCCTATTGATCAAATCATAGGTGATCCAGAACTGAGAGTTCAAACTAGGTCAGCCTTTAGAAACCTTAGCCAGATTGCTTTAATTTCCAAAATTGAACCAAAATTAGTAGAAGAGTCTTTACTTGACCCTGATTGGATCACAGCTATGCAAGAGGAGTTAGCCCAATTTGAACGTAGTCAAGTCTGGGATTTAATACCCTTACCTAAAGACAAAAAGTTTATTGAAACCAAATGGGTCTTTAGGAATAAACTTAATAAACAAGGTGAAACAATCAGGAATAAGGCTAGGTTAGTAGCTAAAGGGTTTAGCCAAGTAGAAGGACTTGATTATGATGAAACCTATGCCCCTGTAGCTAGACTTGAGTCTATTAGGATGCTTTTAAGTTATACAGCCCATAAAGGATTCAAATTGTATCAAATGGATGTTAAGTCAGCCTTCCTAAATGGCCTAATTAAGGAAGAGATTTATGTAGGACAACCTCCTAGTTTTGAAAGCTTAGAACACCCTGACTATGTCTTTAAACTTAAAAATGCCCTATATGGACTTAAGCAAGCCCCTAGGGCCTGGTATAAAAGACTGTCTAACCACTTAGTATCTAAAGGTTTTAACCAAGGCAAAATTGACCCAACACTATTTGTTAAAACCATAAAAACTGATTTTTTTTATAGCCCAAGTATATGTAGATGATATAATATTTGGCTCAACTAACTTAAATTTTTTGCAAGATTTTATAACGGTAATGGAAAATGAATTTGAAATGAGTTTAGTAGGCCAATTAACTTTCTTTTTAGGGCTACAAATGAAACAGACTAGTGAGGGTACTTTTGTCTCTCAACAAAAATACACTAAAGAACTACTTAGAAAATTTGGAATTGATAGTGCAAAAGAAATTAAAACACCTATGGCTACCAATCAAACTGTAGATAGTGACCCAAATGGCAAAACTGTTGACCTTAAATATTATAGAAGTGCTATAGGCAACTTACTTTACCTGACTGCAAGACGACCTGATATTCTCTTTGCAGTTAGTATGTGTGCTAGGTATCAAACATGTGCTAAAGAGTCACATCTAACCCTAGTTAAAAGAATATTTAGGTACCTTAAAGGGACAGAAAATTTAGGAATTTGGTACCCTAGAACAGCCCAATTTGAACTTATTGGATTTTCTGACTCAGATTATGCTGGCTGTAAATTAGATAGAAAAAGTACCAGTGGTGGATGTCAACTTCTAGGGCCCTCACTAGTTAGTTGGTTTAGTAGAAAGCAACACTGTGTTGCCCTATCCACCACTGAAGCTGAGTACATAGCCATGGGTGAGTGTGCAACCCAATTACTTTGGATGATGCATACGTTAAAAGACTTTAACTTAGATTTTAAGAAAGTCAAAATCTTTATAGATAATCTAAGTTCAATTAATCTAACCAAAAACCCAGTCCACCACTCTAGGACCAAACATATAGAAATTAAACATTATTTTGTCAGAGATCATGTTAATAAAGGAGAAATTGAACTTAACCATGTTGAATCTAGCTAAGGCTAACCTAGCTGATATATTTACTAAACCACTCCCTGAATCTGAATTTAGTAACTTAAGAAGGTTAATAGGAATGTGTGTTATAGACTAGAACTGACCTGATCACACTTACTTCTTTTGAATAATCAGCTCACATATTCTGTTTGACCATTAGCTTAATTACTTTGATTCTTGGTTTAATTGGCTTAATTTTAGTATTTCAAACTTGCATTTAAAAAAAACAAAAAAAAATGGTGGATTTAGCCTAAGTTTGACCCCTAAAACTGCATGAACCTATATATTTAGGTAGTCGCATCTCACAAAACACATTAAGGTTAACTTGTTTGTGCTTGCAAAACATAAAACGGTTGTGAGATGCATAGGACTTTGCCTGGACTTTAGAATGCTTAAGTCTGTGCATCGCAGTAACTCTGGGCGTAAAATACCCACATTACAGTGATCAAGTCAAGTAGTCGTGAATTAAAATCTGAGCTAGACATTATTACTTGACTTGACTAACCCAGTGAACACTACTATCATCTAGATAGATAGCTAGTAACTAAGGTTAGACACCTAAAAAGGGCTAAAATTCTTACTTGATTCAAGGGGAGCATGAGTTAAAATCTTTCGCCTTTTGTGCTCTTTCGAATATGTTAGTTAAAAAAAATTTTAAAAAGATAAATATAAAAAAAATGTGTGGTGCACTTATTATTTCAGAAACTGAATGCGTGCTAAGAATTTTTTTTTCTTCCCCAAATACATAAAGTATTTTTTACTTGGCTGGCATATTACTTGACTGTATGTTTTATTTCTGATGCTTGTGCACTTCTTATTTCTTTGTTTTGATGAATGCTAAAGGGGGAGGGTTTAAGGGTTAGGTTAGAAAATTAAAAATTCCTGATCTTAGAGCAAGTCATTTGCATATCTGGTATTTTCCAACTTTAACCCAGGTTGTCATTTCATCAAAAACGAGGAGATTGTTGGTGCAATTTGCACTAATAGTTAAACTTAAGTTTTGATGAATGACAAATAGGTTAAAGTTAGGTTTGCTTTTGGTTTTAACCTCTTTTTAAGTGTGCAGGGTTGAAAGACTTAGGACCTAACACCAGGCTGAAGTCCAGGGTGGTTGAGTCCTGGTGGGAAGTCCAGTTGGGTTCGCGGGGCCTGACAATTGGCTGAAGCCCAAGTTGGTTGAAACTTGGCAAAAAGACCAGGGTGGTTGAGACCTGGCAGGAAGACCTGGTGGGTTAAGAAGTTGAGTAGAGCTGCACGAGGTACGTAAGGTAAGTCACTGGAGGAGCGAACCAGTGAGGACGGGTCCTATTTTAGGACTGTAGGCGCAGTCTAACTTAGGCCCATTTTAGTGACCTCGGTTGAGTCCTGGTTAGATCCTTTTCCAGGTTTGGACGAGATCTAATTAACTCTAAATGCATTTTTATCTTAGTCCATTGCATTAACTTTATTTTATAAGTTTTATTTGATATGTGAACTAATTAGAATTTGTAGGTAAATTTTACAAAATTATTCCTCATTTAAAGCCTCGGTGGAGGATAAACTCTCATTTAAATTATTCGTATTTCTAATTTTATTTAAGAATAAAATTACTCCTACTAATGATAAAATGTTATTCTGTACGAGAGTTTAAACTTTATTTAAATTATTTTTAAGTGAAGCAAAGGATAGAAATGTTATCTTCTTTGAATTATCCCAAAGAATAGCTTGCTGATGGATAAAATTTGGGCTGAGAATATCATGCATCGGATTGAATATTGGCAGCTCGAGGCACTATAAAATGAGGCAAGCGAGCCCTCTGACAACATAAGTTTTTTTCTTTGGTTCAAGCTTTGGCGCTCTCCTGCTTCCACGCTCCTCTACTGCGGTTTGTTCTTTGACTCGACGCTGTCCGACCACTGCCAGAAGGTCGCTCCCAACACCCAAGCTTCTTTAGATAATCTTAAGTGTTGGGTAACGCATTTTTAATTGTTCTGTCTGCACTGAAATTATTTAAGGGGGAAGTGTAGGGTTGTTACACTTCCGCCTAATCTTGTATTCGAATCGCTCTACCGGGAGTTTACCGGTAGAGGATTTTAGAGGATTGCCCACACAAAAGGTTCAAGGAGCCTGGCTTTCGAGTAGGAGTCGCCGAAGGCTCCGAACGAAGTAAAACTCCTCGCTTATTTTTTATTATTTTTCGCTTTCGTGTTTCGTTTTAATTCTTCCGCCGCGCACATTTTTCAAAGCATCGTACGATTTTCTATCGACTCTGATTTTAAAATGTAAGTTTTAAAAGTCACGTGATTCACCCCCCCCATCTCACGTGCATCGGTCCTACAGTCCTTACTACTGAAGAGTACAAATATGTGCTCTTCGAGGAATGTCCTGAAAATCCTGGCGAGAACTCTAGTGAAGAGCAGAGGGAGCATTTTAAGAAGTGGTTCAAGGCAGATGAGATGACGCGGTGCTACATTCTGGCATCTATGTTGAATGTATTGCAACTTCAGCATCAGGTCATGCCCACTACTTATGATATGATGTTAAACCTCAAGGGGCTCTTCGGGCACTAGGGTCGGGACGCTAGGTAAGTTGCGATGAAGAGCTTGACGACAACTACCATGGTCAAAGGGACACCTGTAAGGGATCATGTCCTTAAGATGATGGCCCACCTCAATGAGGTTAAGGTCCTTGGAGCATAGATCGACGGAGAAACCCAGGTCGACATCATACTTCAATTTATGCCTAGGAGTTTTGAGTAGTTCTGGCTCAATTACAATATGAACAAATGTGAATATACGTTGGGGGAACTGTTGGGAGAACTCGAGGCGGTAGAGGGCCTTTTTCGTCAAAGTTCTCAGACCTTGGTTACTCAGAAGGTTTCTACTTCTGTGCCGAAAGACAGGAAGAAGAAGAAAAAAGGTGGGTCCAAGAAGGCAGCAGGATTGCAGGGACCTCGGACTGGCATAAAGAAGCCGAGAGGCAAGTGCTTCACGTGTAAGCAATATGGACATTGGAAGGCGAACTATCCCCGTCGTCAAGAGAAAGATATATCTTTTTCTTTTGACGTTGTAACATGTTTAGCGGTGTTATCTACCAGTATCTGGTGTGTAAATACGGATGCCACTAATCATATCTGCAATTCTTTGCAAGGGTTCCAGGAAGCCCAACGACTAGCTGAGGAAGAGATTACCATCTACATGAGATATGCTAAGTAGGTGGCGACTATTGCAATGGGAGTTATTTATTTGTCTTTAGATAGGAAAATAAAGTTTTGGTTTTAAGAAGATTTCTTTTATGTACCTAATTTTTGGAAAGAACTATGTTTCAGTTTCTGAAAACATAAAGGATGGATATTCTATTGCTTTGTGTTATAGAAAGATTATCTGTTTAGGTACATTGATAAGAAATTAGTACACTTTAGAATCAAAACCTCCAACAATGCGAGTAGATGTTAATAAGCTCATCATCTAACCAAAATAAGAGAAAGGTTCCTTCCGAGATGAAGCAAACATACCTTTGGCGTCTAAGGCTTGGTCTTATTAACCTTAGTAGGATTCAAAGGTTGATGGCCAATGGGCCCTTGGGTTCATTCGTGGTGGAAGACTTCCTAAACCTTGTTGAGGCAATCAGCCCAAGGATGATCGGGAAGATCATGGTTTTGATTTGTGTGCGCCAATATGTTTAAGGTTAGGGTGTTATCTTGTTATTTAATATGTATGATTGAGTATGCAGGACTTAGAGAATCACACATGGAGGACATATCCGAGAGACAAGAGCCGAGGGAGGAGAACTCCAAGGGCAAGCCAGGATGTGGACTTCAAAGGGCACACGTGAAGGTTGGCATGGAGGCAAGCCAAGGGAAGGCTTGTGTGCGCATCCTGTTGGGACCGGGTGCATGTTGACATGGATGCGGGTTCGTAATTTTAAAATTAATTACATGCAGCGGAAGGTTTAGTATAAATAATTTCTCAAATTATTTAACCACACATCTAAGCATGCAACCTTATCTTGTGTAGACATGATCATATATTGAGAATTTTGCAGAAACGTAAACTAATTTTGTATTACCTCGCGTAACTCGAAGGAAGGGACGAGATCCAACCATAAGCGTCCCTTGGACTTCGCAAAGCCACGCCGGAGATCCAACCGTAAACTAATTTACGTATTACCTCGCCTCTATTTGCATCCACGCCGAGTTTTCTTCGGGATGACTTCGCAAAGCCACGAGTCTCGTGTCGACAAGAACTACTAGATCCTCCAAAGACTCGACAAGAATACCAAGAGAGAAGTCGGAAGACTAACCACCAAGGTTGGCCGGAATCACAATTCCGGCGAGAAGGAGGAAGATGACTTGCGCCCAATCCCAAGGTGATGATGGCCAGAGAGGAAGATCGTCCCAACGGAAGAACTTCGTCGCCTGCTCACGGCAAGAGAAAGGGAGAAGAGGGAGAGAGCCGGCCAAGAGGAATAAGGGAGGAGAGGGAGAGAGCCCAGGCAAGAATACTTCGATTGATTTACAAGTCTTGCCTTGGGTCCTTTATATAGTGGTCTCTCAACCGCCAAGTCTCTTTTTTCTTATGGAATAAATTTTCATAAGAAATTTATCATATAAATTTTCTATGACTTATTCCATCATGCCAAGTTTTATCATATTTTAATTCATGATAAAAATCAACCAAGTCTCCTTTTTTCTTATGGAATAAATTTTCATAAGAAATTTATCATATAAATTTTCTTATCATGGAAAATCAATCCATGATTGATTTTATAAAATAAAATAAACCAATCCATGGTTCATTTTAATTTCCATGAAAAATAAATTTCTTTATCATGGTAAATCAATCCATGATTGATTTTATAAAATAAAATAAACCAATCCATGGTTCATTTTAATTTCTATGAAAAATAAACCAAATCTTGGTTTATTATATAAAAATTTATATCATCCATAATTTTATAAAATAAACCACATTTGGTTTATTTTATAAATTGAACCAAACAATTTGGTTCTCTCCCTTTGTTGTGGCTGGCCAAGCAAAGAGGGTGGAGACCCTCTTTGGCCGGCCCATCCAAGCCACGCCCCAATGAATTAAACTCATTTAAATCATCTATTAAGTCTTCAAAAGACTTAGCCATTTTACGCTTCCGATGCGTCTCTAAAAAATTCAGATTCGACTTATCGTTTGGCTCAACCAAACCTAATCTCTCTTGATTGGAAAATCTAATTTTCAACTCGTATTAAATCCCTCGGATTACTCGTAGTGCGTGTGACTAAATAGGCTTTCGATTTATGTTGGTCGTCTATAATTAACCAATTATAGAACGATCATGAGTGACACCTAGTAGTACATCATGATCCCCAATTAATCGAAAGATCAACGGTTAACCTCAGAAACAATTCCGAAACCCTTCAGCAGCTTTAATGAATCGTGCCCCATTCCCTTCACCATCTTACACCCACTTGGTTCAGGACATGGTCTATGTGTGCCAGTCCCCACTAGGCTGACTACGTCACACCTAGCCCAAGTAACGTTTTCTCGTTCTACGGATTCTAATTACTCTCATGTATTTAAGAGATTCATACTCTTAACATGTCATGCTCTGGCCAGAGACTTTGAGTAACAATCCGATGATAGGCCTCGGGTATACATCTCCTCGCAAGGAGTGGTGAATCCTTTGTAGGCTGTTCAAACATCTTCGGGCACTTCGGCTTATACCCAATCATCCTGGGTCCACACCTCCTTGGAGATGCTTGCTTAAGATGTCAAAGTATAAGTCTCCATGACCAAGATGACTTGAACACCGCAAGTCAAAGGAACATCACACTTAAGCTGCAGTAAGAACTTCATTGACATATCTATATGTAGACTACCATATGAAGTTTTACAGCCAGTCACTCCAATGAACTAGTTCCCTTAACTAGCATTCATGTTTATCTCCGGACATCCCAATGTCACCAGCCAGTGAGAATCAGCTGATTAGAGAATAACTCATGCTAGTTTCAACAGAATTGATAGTGTCCGTATTTATCAATTCATCGACTAGGGACAATTTTAATACTTCACAATTGCACATGTAGAGATAATCACTAGTTGTGAATTCATCACAAATTCTCTCATGCTATAAATTGTATTGCAGACATTCAGTAAATGAGTTTAAGATCTCAATCAAATACATAAACATGTATACTCAAATAGTGAATATTCATTTATTAAAATAAATGATTACAATCATAAGGCGATTGCCTTAGGACACTTCTCTCATATCACTAACACATCCGAGGGACGATAGCCGGTGGAAGAAGACTTCAAAGGGCAAGCCAAGGGAGTATACCTGAAGGCACACATGAAGGAGAGTGTTTGGAGTGAGAGTGAGTTATTGTAGAAGGTGGGCAGTCGACTGTCAAAACTCACAGAAGGTTTCGGTCATGAGACCAGTCGACTACTCCAGGAGCAGTCGACTGGTAATCCCGAAAAACTAGTCGTTGGCTAGCAATTAAAGTTAGGCCAGTCGACTGCCCCAAGGGCAGTCGACTGGTGTTGGGCTGGACAACTCATGGAGTTATCCTTTACTCTTATAAAAAGGGGACTTTTAGGCACGAGGAAGGTACGGTTCTTTACTATACCAAAGTGTTGCTAGTGCCCCAATTGATCAATTCTTCCTCTAGCCTTCATTTCAATCTTGTAAAGAGGAAGAAGACAACCTTGTAAAGGTTTTCTCCACCTTGAAGGAGACATTTCATAGTGGAGGTGGAGTACTCGTGTGGATCCTTGGATTAGTCATCCTTTGGGGTGGATACCAAGTAAAATCTTCTTGTTAGCATTGAATCATTTGTTTTCCATTATATTTTTGTATTGTGCTAACCATCTTGTAGAGAAAAATCGAGAAAAAGTGCCATTCACCCCCCCTAGCAAGCGCCACGATCTATCAAGTGGTATCAGAGCCGGTTCACTTTGGGAGAACTCACCATCGACCGGAGTATAAAGAAATGGCGTTTCAAGAGAGCTATAGCACCGCAAGGCCTCCGTTCTTCGATGGAAACGACTTCGCCCATTGGAAAGGTAGGATGGAATACTACTTGATGAATGACATTGAGAATTGGATGAGTGTTGTAGATGGTTTCGACGCACCCGTCAACGAAAGAGGAGAGCCACTACCGATGAGAACTTGGTCAAAAGAAGTCATGAAGAAGGCGCAAACAAATGCGAAGGCCACCACCACACTTCAATGCGGATTGTCCAAGGAGCAACTCAACAAGGTGGGGTCTTTCAAGAGCTCAAAGGAATTATGGGAAAAACTAGTCGAGCTCAACGAAGGATCAAACGAGTCAATGAGGGCAAAGAAGGATCTCTTGGTGGCTCAACTACAATCATTATCAATGAAGACCAACGAGACAGTTAGCCAATTACATGGAAGAGTAAAGGAAATCATTAATGAGTTACATGTAATTGGTGAGAAGGTGGAAAATCGAGATCTCGTTAGGTATGTCCTACAATCCTTCCCTAGAACTACATTGTGGGCATCAATGGTTGATGCATACAAAGTATCAAGGGACCTTTCAATGGTAAAGTTAGAAGATTTGTTTTGTGAATTTGAATTACATGAGCAAGCTAACATGTCTTCCAAAGAAAAAGGTGTAGCTTTCATTGTAGAAAAGGAGAAGAAAAAGAAGAAGGAGAAGAAGAAGGTGATCTACTCCTCATCATCCGATTCGGAGGAGTCTAGTGCTTCAATGGATAGTGACCAAGAGGCTTACATGGTAAGGAAAATGAGAAGAGCATTTAAAAATTTCTCTAACAAATCTTATGGTTGGAAAGGGTCAAGAAGCAAGAGCAAAGGCGAAGACATTATTTGTTACAATTGTAACCAAGTGGGACACATGAAGCATGAGTGCCCACAACTCAAGAAAAGAGATGACAAGAAGGAAGAAATGAAGAAGAGTGAGAAGAGGAAGTCAAAAGAAAAAGGGAAGAGTGCCACAAGCCTAAAAGCTACTTGGGATGATCCATCGTCTTCGGAGGAGGAGGAAGATCACGTGTCACACTTTGCACTAATGGGAGTGGACAACTTGGAGTCATTCGATGATGAGAGAAGCTCAAGTAGTGAAGATGAAAGTGAAGCCTCATTATCATCCGAATCCGAGGCATCGGTAAGTGAGGTATATAGTCTACCCTCTTCTACTCTTGTCAAAATTATTTCTAGTACAAATATGGATTTGGCTAAAGCTAGAATGAAAATTAAGGACTTAAAGGATGAAGTTGCCATGCTTAAGGTAGAATCCATGAAACTCAAAGAAAACTTGCATGATGTTTCTACTATGTCAAATGATTCATGTCTTGAAAATGAAAATAAGGAATTAAGGGAAAAGGTAGAAGACCTAACCAAGGCACTTAGAAAGTTTCAAGTTGGCTCTAGCAACCTTGATATGATAATAAATAGTCAAAGAGTCGTTTACAACAAAGCCGGGATAGGTTATAGACCAAAGACCAAGGAAGTAGCCTTTGTTTCACGCATGGGTAGAAAGGGTGCTTGTAGGAGACAAGGGGTTAAGGGAAATACAAAGAAGGCTTGGGTACCAAAGAAATATTTAAATGATTCTTGTGGAACTAAAATTTGGGTACCAAAAGATTGTGTTTTCCATGTTGTATAGGTGAATGTGAAGGATGCCTCAAAAATGTGGATTGTAGATACTGGGTGCTCAAGACATATGACCGGAGATGTGAGCAAGTTCACCACTATTAACTACCTAAGAGAAGGGACCGTATCCTTTGGAAATAGTGGGAAACTGAAAATAATTGGTAGGGGCACCATTGAGGTATCTCCTACAATCTAAGTTCTTTTAATTAAGGGAATGGAATTTAACTTACTTAGTGTAAGTCTTCTTTGTGATGCGGGATATAGGGTTGAGTTTCATGCTAGAAAGTGTCTAATTAAACAAAATGGGTCCGAAAGTGTTATGCTAGAAGGATATAGAGAGGCTAATCTTTACTATCTTAATCTTGCTTATGCTTCTAACAATTTGCCTAAGTGTCTCATATCTAAAGAAGAAGAAGAATGATTGTGGCACTGGAGACTTGGGCACATCAACATGAAGAACATTACAAGAGTGGCAAAGGAGGAGTTAGTGAAGGGGCTCCCTATGATCAAGTATGAAAAGACTAAGATGTGCGATGCATGCTAAGAGGGTAAGCAATCAAAATCATCACACAAAGGTAAAACCTTAACTAGCACTACTTTGCCTTTAGAATTATTACATATGGGTCTTTTTGATTGTCATAGCACTTCTTCACTAATAGGAAGTATGTATTGTTTAGTTATTGTAGATGATTTTTCTAGATTTACTTGAGTATTTTTCATGAAACATAAGGATGATACCTTAGAGATTTTCATAGGTTTTAGTAAGAAGGTTGAAAATAAAAAACACCTCAAAATTAACCGAATTAGGAGTGACCATGGTGGGGAGTTTAAAAATTCAAACTTCTCACAATTTTGTTTAGAAAATGGGTACAAGCATGAATTTTCATGCCCAAGGACCCCTCAACAAATGGTGTAGCAGAAAGAAGAAATAAGGTATTACAAGAGGCCGCTAGGACTATGCTT
>JAGFNQ010001543.1:237493-313776 GCA_024364735.1 Boesenbergia rotunda
GTATCAAGGGATCTTTCAATAGTTTAAGTTAGATGATTGTTTTTGCGAATTGAATTACATGAGCAAACTAACCTCTCTTCTAAAGAAAAAGGTGTAGCATTTGTTGTAGAGAAGGAAAGGAAAAAAGAAGAAGGAGAAGAAGAAGGTGATCTACTCCTCATCATCCGAATCAGAGGAGTCTAGTGCCTCTATGGATAGCGACCAAGAGGCCTTCATGGTAAGAAAAATGCGTAGAGCGTTTAAAAGTTTTTCTAACAAGTCTTATGCTAGGAAAAGGTTCAAGGGAGTAAGAGCAAAGGGAAGGAGATAATTTGCTACAACTGTCACCAAGAGGGACAAATGAAGAATGAGTGCCCCCAACTAAAGAGAAGAGAAGAAACGAAGGAGGAAAAGAATAGGGGTGACAAGAAGAGATCAAAAGGAAGAGAGAAGAAGTGCCACCAACCTCAAGGCTACTTGGAATGATCCATCATCCTCGGAGGAGGAAGAGGAGCATGTGTCCCACTTTGCACTTATGGGAGTGGACCATTTGGAGTCATCCGATGACGAGAGAAGCTCAAGTAGTGAAGATGAAAGTGGTTCATCATCATCATCATCCGAATCCGAAGCGTCGGTAAGTGAGGTATATAGTATACCCTCTTCTACTCTTGTCAAGATCATTTATAGTACGAATATGGATTTGGCTAAAGCTAGAAGAAAAATTAAGGACTTAAAGGATGAAGTTGCCATGCTTAAAGTATAATCTACAAAACTGAAGGAAGATTTATATGTTTTTTCTATCATGTCACATGATACATGTCTTGAAAATGAAAATAGGGAACTAAGGGACAAGGTAGAAGACCTCACCAAGGCACTTAGGAAATTTCAAGTGGGCTCTAGTAACCTTGACATGATAATAAATAGTCAAAGAGCCGTTTACAACAAGGCTGGGTTAGGCTATAGGCAAAGACCAAAAAAGTTGCCTTTATTTCACTCATGGGTAGAAATGGGGCCTCTAGGAGACTAAGTGTTAAGGGACATACAAAGAAGGCTTGGGTACCAAAGACATATTTAAATGATGCTTGTGGAACTAAGATTTGGGTGCCAAAATCGTGTGTTTTCCATGTTGTATAGGCAAAAGTCAAGGATGCCTCAAACATGTGGATAGTAGATAGTGGGTGCTCAAGACATATGACCGGAGATGTGAGCAAGTTCACCACTATTAGCTACCTAAGAGAAGGGACAGTTTCCTTTGGAAATAGTGGGAAACTCAAAATAATTAGTAGGGGCACCATTGAGGTATCTCCTATAATCTCTAACCACAAAGTGCTTTTGATTAAAGATATGAAATTTAATTTACTTAGTGTAAGTCAATTGTGTGATGCGAGCTATAGGGTTGAATTTCATTCTAGAAAATATTTAATTAAACAAAATGGGTCCGAAAATGTCATGCTAGAAGGGTATAGAGAGGCTAATCTTTACTATCTGAATCTTGCTTATGCTTCTAACAATTTGCCTAAGTGTCTCATGTCTAAAAAAGAAGAAGGATGGTTGTAGCACCGAAGACTTGGGCACATCAACAAGAGGAGCATTGCAAGAGTGGCAAAGGAGGAGTTGGTGAAGGGGCTCCCTATGATCAAGTATGAGAAGACCAAAATGTGTGATGCATGACAAGAGGGTAAGCAAACAAAATCATCACACAAAGGTAAAATCTTAACTAGCACTACTTTACCTTTAGAGCTATTACATATTGATCTCTTTGATTGTCATAGCACTCCCTCACTAGTAGGGAGTAAATATTGTTTAGTTATTGTAGACGATTTTTCTAGGTTTACTTGGGTGTTCTTTATGAAACATAAGGATGATACCTTAGAGATATTCATAGGGTTTAGTAAGAGGGTTGAAATGAGAAACATCTCAAAATCAACCGCATTAGGAGTGACCATGGTGGGGAGTTCCAAAATTCAAAATTCTCATAATTTTGTGTAGAAAATGGATATAAGCATGAATTTTCAAGCCGAAGGACTCCTCAACAAAATGGTGTAGTAGAAAGGAAAAAAAATAGGGCACTACAAGAGGCCGCTAGGACTATGCTTAATGCATATTCCCTTCCTAGCTATTTTTGGGTTGAAGCGGTAAATACTGCTTGTTACATTCAAAACCGGGTTTTACTACATAGGTTCTTAGGTAAAACCCCATTTGAGTTGTGGAATGGGAGAATTCCACAAGTCCATTACTTTAGGGTCTTTGGATGTAAGGTCTACATTCTAAACACCAAGGATGACCTAAAGAAGTTTGAATCTAAAGTCGATGAAGGAATTTTGGTTGATTACTCATCCACTAGTAGGGGTTATAGAGTCTACAAAATAAAAGGACCAAGGAAATTGAGGAATCTTCAAATGTTGATTTTGATGAATCTACAAATACTTACCCTAGGAAAGCCTCAATTGATAAGGACATGGAAGAAATCCAACCTCTTGCCCAAGGAATCCAAGACCTAAATTTAGGGGGCAATGATCAAGGGGGGCGGGGGGGGGGGGGGGGGGGGAGAAGTACACTAGAGTATGAGGATCATGTAGTCAATGAACCCATAACCTCTAGACCCTTAAGGCATCACCAAGATCACCCCATTAACCAAATAGTTGGTGATGTCACTCAAGGGGTAAGGACTAGGTCCTATATTAGAGACCAAAGTAGTCAAATTGCCTTGATCTCTCAGTTAGAACCTAAATATATTGATGAGGCATTAGGTGATGTGGACTGGGTTTTAGCTATGCAGGAAGAGCTAAATCAATTTGAAAGAAGTGAAGTTTGGGAGTTGGTTCCTAGACCCAATGATTGCACCATTGTAACCACTAGATGGGTCTTTAGGAACAAATTAGATGATCAAGACAAAATTACTAGGAATAAGGCTAGGTTGGTAGGTAAGGGGTTTAACCAAGTTGAAGGGCTAGACTATGATGAAACATATGCCCCCATAGCTAGATTAGAGTCCATTAGAATTCTACTAGCCTATGCCGCTCACATGGGTTTCACACTTCACCAAATGGATGTGAAGTCAGCATTCTTTAATGGGGTCAATTAGGAAGAGATCTATGTACAACAACCCCCCGGGTTTGAAGACCCAAATTATCCTAGACATGTCTACAAATTGAGAAAAGTCTTGTATGGATTGAAACAAGCTCTCCGAGCTTGGTATGAAAGGCTTTCTTCATTTCTAGTGTCTAAGGATTTTAGGAGAGGAACAATTGACCCAACTTTGTTCCTAAAATCTAAGGATAAGGATATATTTGTGGCCCAAGTTTATGTAGATGATAATATCTTTGGGTCTACAAATAGTGATTTTCTACATGAGTTCATCAAGTGTATGGAAGATGAATTTGAGATGAGTCTTGTAGGAGAGTTAACCTTCTTTTTAGGACTTCAAGTTAAGCAAACAGGTGAAGGGACACATGTATTTCAAACTAAGTATGCTAGGAAAAATGCTAAAGAAATTTGGCTTAGAAAATGCTAAGGTAGCATCTACCCCTATAGGAACCAATGTGAAAATGGATAGTGATGTTGAAGGAAAAATAGTGGACTCAAAACAATATAGGAGCATGATTGGGAGTCTATTGTACCTAACCGCTAGTAGACCCGATATACTATTTGCGATAGGTATGTGTGCAAGGTACCAATCATGTGCCAAAGAGTCTCATTTAGTGGTAATTAAGAGGATCCTAAGGTACGTTAAAGGTACACTTAATGTAGGACTTTGGTATCCTAGAGCCCCAAATGTTGACCTTATTGGATACACCGATTCGGACTATGCGGGGTGTAAACTAGATAGGAAGAGTACTAGTGGAGGATGTCAATTCCTTGGGTCTTCTTTAGTTAGTTGGAGTAGTAGGAAACAACCATGTGTTGCCCTATCAACAATAGAATCCGAATATCTGGCAATGGGTGGTTGTGTGTCCCAACTACTTTGGATCATACATACTTTAAAGGGTTATGAGTTACATTATTCCAAGGTCAAAGTCTTGTGTGATAATGTAAGTACAATCAATTTGATTAAGAATCCGGCTCACCATTCTAGAACAAAACACATTGAAGTGAAGCATCACTTCATTAGGGACCATGTGGCAAGGGGAGACATAGAATTACACTATGTTGAGTCAAAGTCAAACATTGCCGACATTTTTACCAAGCATTTTCCCGAATCGGAGTTCACATCCTTAAGAAGAGGCCTTGGTATGTGTTTTGTAGAGGTATAGGATGAACTTTGGAGTAATACAATAGGAAGGTGGTGCTTGATCCATTAGGATGATACAATTGGTTCACTTGTGCTTGTGGCATTGTGTTGAATCATTAAATGTATGAAAATTATCAAAACTAGACCAACCATGGGGAAAGCAAGTGTTTAATTAATGGACATCTTGTCAAAGATCATGGTTGGACATTTTAAACATTTGAAAATCATTTTAGTTTATGTCTTATATGTTTTGCCATAAGCTTAGAAGTTGTATGAGTTCATAATTAGTTTGAAAAGTTGATACAAACTTAGTGGTTTTCAAGAATTTTAAACTTTAGTCAAAAGTCAAGCATGTTTGAAATTTTTCATGAACTGATATTTTTCCTTGATAGAGTATATTATATCAAACATGCCTGTAAATTTTTACAATTTTTGGAATTTTCTGAAATTTCTGGAGGGATTCTGAAATTCGACTCAGAAACTCAATTTTCTGACTGACAGAGGGGGCAGTCGACTGGCATGCCTGATTTCAGCCTGCTGAGAAATTTTCAGAAATCAAAATTTCTCTCATTTGATGTCATAGGTTAGGGTTGCTTGGGGCAATAATTTTGATGGTGTCAAAGGGGGAGAATGGGTGGTTTAAGTTAAATTTTTAGCTTAAATTGGGTGGTTTAAGTTAGATTTTTGACTTAATCTTGGATTATGAGGAAAAATTGAAAATGGATGAAGGCATAGGTTAAGGGGGAGGTTACCTCTTAGATGCTGTTATGTCTTGTATTTTTAATTGCTGTTGCTTGTTGTTAAGTTAGGTTTGCAACTTAACTTATGGTTTAAACTTGGTTTATGATAAAAATTGAAAATGGGAGAAGACATAGGTTAAGAGGGAGGATTCTTTTGGTTTTACTATGTCTTGTTTTTCAATTGCTATTGTGACTTACTGTTGTTGGTTATTATTTATTCCCTAACTTAAACATATTACCACACATCAAAAAGTGGAAGATTGTTGAGGCAATCAGCACAAGAATGATCGGGAAGATCATGGTTTTGATGTGTGTGTGCCAATGTGTTTAAGGTTAGGGTGTTGTGTTGTATTTGATATGTGTAATTGAGTTTGCAGAACTTGGAGAATCACAGATGGAGAACATATCCGAGGGAGGAGGACTCTAAGGGCAAGCCGGGAAGTGGACTTCAAGGGCACGCGTGAAGGGTGGCATGGAGGCAAGCCAAGGGAAGGCTTGTGTGCGCATCCGAGGGACGATAGCCAGAGGAAGAAGACTTCAAGGGGCAAGCCAAGGGAGCATACCTGAAGGCATACGTGATGGAGAGTGTTCGGAGTGAGTGGGAAGGCTTCTAGAAGCTGGGCAGTCGACTGGCCCGTAGGCAGTCGACTGCCAAAACTCACAGAAGGCTTTCAGCCTTTGACCAGTCGACTGCTCCAAGGGCAGTCGACTGGTAACCTCAAAATATAGCCGTTGGCTAGCATTTAAGGCTATAACAGTCGACTACCCTAGGGGCAGTCGACTGGTGCGGGGCTGGACAGCTTGCGAAGTTGTCCTGTTCTCTTATATAAAGGGGACTTTTTGGCACGACTTTGGTACGGTTTTTTACTATACAAAAGTGCTGCTCGTGCCCCGATTGATTGGATCATCCTCTCGCTCTTCATCGCATCTTGTAAAGAGGAAGAAGGCGACTGTTGTAAAGGTTTTCTCCACCTTGAAGGAGGGTTTCATAGTAGAGAGTGTGCAACCACGTGGATCCTTGGATTAGTCACCTTTCGGGGTGGATACCAAGTAAAAATACTCTGAGTTAGCATTGTTCCTTTGTTTTTCATATATTTTTATTTGTATTGCGTTAACAATCTTGTAGAGAATTCAAGAAAAAGTGTTATTCACCCCCCTAGCAACGCACTCGATCTATCACGGGGTATCAAACTGAATTGACCAACAACTCGCATTCGTTGCGACCACAGGGAACTTTTTAATCTATTAAAATTATAGTTTAATCGATTAAAACATGCGTAATCGATTGAAAAATAGATATGATCGATTAAAACAGTCTTTAATTGATTAAGAGAGATACTTAATTGATTAAAAGAAATGTGAATCGATTAAAAAGGAATGCTTAATCGATTAAGAAATATGTTGATCGATTAAGATGAAGAAAAATTTAATTTAAGTAAATCAAATAAATTAAAAATTAAAAAATAAAAAATAAAAAAAGCAAGCAGAGGGATGTCGTTATGAATGATCGAACAGCAGAACAGCAAACCTTCGTGAAGGAGGCTAACGCTCTACCACTGAGCTATAATGGTATTTATTTTTATGTCTGGTTTAATTAATTTGAATCAGACTATCTAATTAGACTTGGGTTTGATTTAATCTGATTAGGTTCGTCCTATCCGACCAGGTCTGGTTCAAACCATTAGTTGGTTCAACCAAACCAGTTTGATCGATCAATAGGTTGAACTTAAACTTAAATGAGGTTAGGTGAAATAACAACAATAGAGCATCCAAATCGATCAATCCAGTATGATAGTTAACTGTAGCTGCTCAAATAAAGAAAACTTATTTTTTCTTATTTGCTTGTGTGCTTTTTCTATGCATATACGTGAATTGAAAAAGACTGATTTTGTTACTGGTTTGTCAGTTTTGTACTGACAATATTATTTTTCAATTCCAGATGTCGCATGAGATATGCACTATGATTCGTTGCTATAAGCGATATCGTGAGCTAATGGAGCAGACAGAGGAGGTTGACTATAGTCCGATTCTTGGAATCCAAGGAAATATAGGAAAGTTGGATCGACTATTTTGAAAACTCAAGCAGGAAGAATTTCCAATCTTGGATTACTACAGAATCGGAGTATTGATTCATTCATTGTCAATGCGAGCGAGAGAAGTTGCACATCAAATATGGGGACGCTATGAATGTCATTTCTCATATATTGAGTTATGTAAGCAGCTATTTCACCATAAATTTCCAGAGGATCTAGAAGATTCTGAGGAAGAGCCAGAACAAGATCCTGAAGATTTTGTGCAGGATCTAGATGAAGACCCTGAAATATTTGAGGAAGATCGTAAAATGTTTGAAGAATATCCTGAAATATTTGAGGAAGATCTTGAAATATTTGAGGAAGATATTGAAATGTCTGAGGAAGATCCTGAAATATTTGAGGAAGATCCTGATATTGAAATATTTGAGGAAGATCCTATAGAAACTGTGGAACATCCCAAACTGGTCGATTTGCGCTGAAAGAGAGAGTGATGACCACTGCCATAATATTTTTTTATGGGAGTAATATCAGCTTATCTAGTTTATTAAATTTTATTGTTGTCATTGTGTACGAACTGAATAAACACATTTAATAAAGTTGTAAAAATATTGTTGTTATGAACTGACAATGATATATTTTAATAAAAAAATCATGTTATATGTTAACTGACTTAAAAATGATTAGTTCATTTAATGATTAGTTCATTCTATGATAGATTCATATTCAATACATATGATTAGTTCATTTAAATGATCTTAGTTCATTCTATGATTAGTTCATATTCAATACAAATGATTAGTTCGTTTGATGAGATGTATATAATATAATTGATCTATATTGATTAGATTGGATCATACGAATGATAAGTGAAAACGTAGTTACCACTTGATTTCATAAACCAACTCAAATTTACATTGTGTCAATTATAAATTATGTATATATGATATACACTAAATTAATGAATAATATGTTTATTTATGATAGATTATAACAACTAAGAACATCATAGCCGAGCTGAACAAGGAAAAGAAATTATGTGGAGATAATAATAAAATATGACATCTCAAAATACAATATGTTCTTAAGGAACAACAAGTTCTAGAGGCTGTAAATCAGTTCATGAAAGAACCTGCTAATGGTTCAACTGCATAGCATAAACTTGATCTTGATGGCTATAAGGCAAGAAAGAAAAAGGACTCCACTGCTAAGGGAATATTTATTAGTTCAATGGTAAATGACCTGGTATTTGAGTATGAGCCACTACCATCAACTCATGCTGTCTAGGTAGCCCTAAGAGAAAAACACAGTGGAGTTATTTTAAGCAAGCTTCGCTAACTGACAATCTAGTTTGACAGTTGTAAAAAGCATCCGAATGTTACCATGGCCCAACATCTGAGAGAAATGAGGAATATGATTTGGGAGCTAAAGGCTGCTGATTATGAGTTGACCGATGAATAACAGGTTCAGGCAGTTATTTATTCCCTTTCTGATTCTTGGGAAACGATGAAACAAAACATTACTCACAGTGAGAGTATCAAGACTTTCATTGATATCTCGCACCATATTGAATTGGAGGTGGAGAGAATAGAATCTGCGAGGATTTCTGAACAAGCTTTTATAGCTGGAAGGTTCTGGATCTAAGAATAAAAAAAATGGGTAAAGAAAGGAAAGGGTAAGGGAAAAGAACCTGATGTTAATGTCGTGCAAGACCCAATCAGAAGAAAGGAAAGAAGTATGGAAAGAAACATAAAGGCAAACTGACTTACTATGATTGTGGCAAGAAGGGTCACTTTGCTCGGGAATGTACTGAGCCGAAAAAGGTAGATCCATGTTTGTCTTCTTTTCATGAACTTTATGTTACTAGTTCAGTGTTGTTAGCTGATTTTTATCTTTTGTGGATTATAGATTCAGGAGCAACGAACCATGTAACTCATGATTGAGTTACATACGTGGAGTATCATCGGGTATCAGTTGACAAAAAGTGGATATATGTGGGAAACAATGTAAGAATTGAAGTTAAAGGAATTAACACTTGCAAACTCAACCTTCGTGGTGGACGTACCTTGTTTTTGTATGATGTCCTGTATGCTTCTGAGATTCGACGACATCTGATTTCTGTTAATTATCTTCTTGAATTAGGTTACTGTATGAACTTTTATAGTTGTCGTGTAGAAATGAAAATTAACTCTGTATTAATTGGATATGGTTATGTATCAAATGGTTTCATAGTTCTTGATGTAGAAACAGATGTTAATTATGGAAATAATGATTGTTTTTCAAACATTGCTCTTACTAGTGTTGCTGATGTTAATGATAAAGTTTGGCATGCTAGATTGGGACATATAGGACAAGAATAAATGAATAGATTAGCTAGAGAGGGTCTGCTCGACACTCATGCTAAAGTTAACTTGTCTATATATGAGCATTGTCTTGCTGGAAAAGCAACTAGGAAGTCATTTGGTAAGGCTATTAGGGCTGAATCACCATTGCAATTGATTCATTCGGATATTTGTGGTCCAATGAATGTGAAGGATAGACATGGAAGTTCTTATTTCATTACATTTATTGATAACTTCACGCGTTTTAATCATGTGTATTTGATTTCTCATAAATCTGAAGCATTATATTGCTTTAATCGTTATTGAATGAAATTGAGAATCAATTGGAACGTAAGGTTAAAACCTTTCGCACTGACCGTGGAGGTGAATATTTGTCTGATCAGTTCAAGACAATAAGTAATGAGAAAGGGATTATTAAACAGCTAGCTATCCTTGAGACTCTACAGCAAAATGGAGTTGCTGAAAGAAGAAATCGAACTCTTCTCGAAATGGTTAGGTCGATGATGGCTCAAGCTAATTTGCCTATTTCCTATTGGGGATATGCATTATTGGCTGCAACCTACATACTTAACAAGGTGTCTTCTAAATCTGTCTCATCTACTCCATATGAACTTTGAACAGGCAGAGAACCATATTTAAGTAATCTAAGACCCTGGGGGTCAGCTGTTTATATACATGACAAAACTCACAAATATGAAAAATAAGGATCTAGGAGTATAAAGTGTATCTTTGTAAAATATTTTGATACTTCTAAGGGTTATGTTTTTATTGGTGAGCAACAAGATGGAACCATCCCTGAAATAGAGTCAAGAGATGCTATTTTTCTCGAAATTGAGTTCCCAACAAGAGGTGAAGTTGATAAATCGATTCCTTTGCAGTAGAGGAGGAGGATATTGTTCGTTTATCAACAAATCAGGAATCATAGGGGATACCTGAATTCAGTCAACCTAGTGGGAGTGAGTGGCCTATGAATGAGTCAGTTTCTCAACAGTCTAACCTGCGAAGAAGTACTCGTCAAATTATTCCTCGAAAAAGGTTGACATTGAGAATGAGGCATTAATGATTCTCCTAGTTGATGATGAGGAACCTCAAATAGTTAAGGAAGCATTGAAATGCTCAGTTAAGGAGAAATGAAAAGTTGCAATGGATGAGGAAATGGAATCCATGAGAAAGAATCAAGTTTGGAATTTAGTCAATCTTCCTCCGGGCCGAAGGGCTATTGGGAATAAGTAGATTCTCAAAATTAAGAGGAAAATGGATGGGTCGATTAATCGATATAAAGCTTGTTTGGTTGTAAAAGAATATACCCAAATAGAGGGTATTGATTTTGAAACGACATTCTCCCTAGTTGTGAAGTTTGTGTTAATACGAGTTATCGTAGCTATAGTAGCACATTTTGACTTAGAATTACATCAAATGAATGTAAAGACGACTTTCCTTAATGGTAATCTTGACAAGGAAATCTATATAGCATAGCCAGAAGGTTATATAGCTGAGGGCCAAGAGAATAAAATATGTAGACTTAAGAAGTCTATGTATGGGCTAAAGCAAGCGTCAAGGCAATGGATCATAAGATTCAATGAAGTCATTTTGTCTTATAGTTTTGAAATGATCAATGAGAATCATTATGTTTACCTAAAGAAGGATAAAGAAAAGTTTGTCATTTTATCATTATATGTTTATGGTATGCTAATAGCTGGAAGTTACCTAAAGTTTGTGATTAAAGTCAAGTCTTGGCTTTCATCACAATTTGACATAATAAATATGAGAGAAGTTGAGTACATCTTAGGAGTGCAGATCCTTCGTGATCGATCAAAAAGATTTTTGGGTTTATCTCAAGAAGCTTATATCACTAAGATGCTACAATACTTCAATATGTTAGATTGTAATTGTTCCAGAAGGAATCGACGTCGATGGCCAATCACCGAGGTTCAGCCTATATGGATGCTGACAGGAGGAGAGGAATTCTGCACCCTGCGAGATCAATACGAGCGTTAGGGGAACACGTCGGAGGTTATCCGGCAGAGCCCACTCTGACGCTCAAGTCAGTGCCTCGATGGAGAACGAGAGTAGTAAGCAGGAAAAATGTATGAGTAGCAAAGAGTGTATAACCCCCTTACCAGAGGGGTTGGACTACCTTTTATACCTGTGGCGGCAGGCTTGGCGCGTCCCCATGATCTATGCCACGTCCCCCCTCTCCGGCGATTACTGGATAACCTTTGAAACGGTTTACACCGTCATTATATGTTTCAACCCGTTGCGGCATTTAAGGGTCATGATGACTTCGCGTTAATGGGGATGCTTATCCATAAATCCGAGAAAAGAGAGGGGATTGTTACTTGAGGTTGAACACTACTTGGGCTCCGCCTCCCCGAGGTGATCTCGGTGTCTTCTGGCTCGGACGATTGCGGGCACTCTACTTCCCCGAGGTGATCTTGGGACCCTGCTTCCGGGGGTGGTCCCGGGAGGGGTTTCCTTCCAGGGCATGTCTCCCGAGAGGGGCCCAGCTCTCTTCCTGAGAATGTCCCGAGAGCTCTAACAGAGGAGTCACTTAGACTCGTCATGCTTTGCCACACAGCTTCTTTATCCCACGTGCCTACCACGGGCTATTCAACCCCATCACAAGTCCCTCCCTTCAAGTCTGATCAAAAGAAGTGTGGCTGACTAATCAGACTAGTGTGGTGGTGAAGAAACTGCGTTCCTGTGGGTCTTTGCACCCATTACTGCTCCTTTAGTAGTCATGTCGGGTCCTAGGATTGTAGAGCTTGCTCCCAGTCCCTAGGAAATCCCTTTTTGGTTTTGTCCTTCCCTAAAGGATCTTACGGCTTTTGAAGTATCGCAATGATACATGTCCCTTCGTTATAAAGGCGCATGACGCTCCTTAATGGCGACAGGGTCCTTCCGCGAATGCCCCATCGCCACGTGTTTCAACGGCCCTCTTCACGACCTCTTACTGTGCGCCGCTGTAGCTGGCTCACGTCAGACGACTATCTCTGGTGTAGCCCCGATGCGGCGGTTTCTTGCTTTCCACGTGCTTCGCCCCTATTGCGTTAACAAAGGCGGCTTCCTCGGTATAAGAAGGGAAGGCGAGGACGTTTGGCCAACTTCTGACTGCATGGTTGGGTGCACCTCGTCTCCCTTTTCTTCTCTAAGAACTCTTTCGAATGTAAGTAGTTCGTCTCCTCCTTGTCTTTTCCCTTAGGAATCATGGAACGTTACCGGGAGGAGTGGTACGAGTCGGCCTCTTTCAGAGTGAGACTGGAAGCTTTGCAGGTGACCATTGAGGCCTACGACATTCCGACTGAGATGGCGGTGGTTATCCCCTAGGTAGACCAAACACCAGTGGAGCCTCCTGCAGGCTTTTCGACCTTCTTCTTGGGGCAGGTTGAGTCAGGGCTCCGTTTCCCCCTTCCCCATTTCTTCATGAATATAGCTTCCTACTTCGATATCCCCCTTCACCAGATGGCTCCCAATGCCTTCGCTCAGATGAGAGGGGTGTACATCATCTTCAAGCTCATTGACCTCCCCCTGACCCCTTGTCTCTTTCATTCTTTCTTTATTCCGATCGGGGTCTTTAGCTTTTCGGCGCATCCAGACTATAGGTTCATAGGGGGCTTCCCTTCTTCGCACAAAGGGTGGAAGGAGAAGTTTTTCTTCATCCGACTGCCCGTGTTGCCCTTCAATCCTCTTCGTTGGATAGAGGCTCTACCGACTCCTTCTTCTTTAGGGTAGTTTCTCCAGAGTCCTGTGTACCAGCGCGCCAGGAACGTACTTTCCGGCATGGAGTTCAGTGGCCCTGGACGGGTGCAGAGTGAGGTGCTGATGTACCGGGCGGGTCTTAGCCCCAAAGTGACCCGAATTAGCCCCAGCCTCAGTATGTTCGTCTTTTCCATGAGTGCCCATTAGTTCTAACTGATGTTTTCTTGTCTGGCTATTGCAGAGGAAGTCATGTTCGCCAGGGTGATGAGTTGACTTATTAAGTGGGAGGAGGCCAACCAGGAGGTGCTGACTCCTCCCCTGACCGCTCCTGAGGCACCCCCTGCACCTGCCGAGTTCTCGGAGGGGACCGCTGAATCGTCCCATGAGCCTGCCTCACCCGGGAGGGCTACTGCTGCACCCCCACCTGTTGCGAGCCAAGGGCCTTCTGGTCCGTCGGTTGACCCTGCGGCAGATCTTCCTTCAGGTGGTGGCCCTCCCTCGGTCGCTGCTCATCCAGAGGGGGTCAACAAGCGGTCTTCCGCTCCTATCGTCCCCTTACCAGTACAAGTCGCTGGTCGGCAGAAAAGACGGGTTCTGGAGGGCTCGAGCCCTAGATGGAAGAGGTTGCGCTCCGGTGGTCCCCGCCCCCTTCTCTCAGTTTTTGAGGAGGTTGTTTTTCCTTTCGAGGGCGAGGCATCCGTTCTTGTATCTTCCCCCGTTCCACCGGCTGCCGTTCTGGGGGTGGGCGTCCCGACCCCCGACTCTCCCTTAACTGATCCGGCCGAGGCTTCAAAGGGTAAGGAGGTATTGCACACCCAATACTGGATGAAACTCAACCGCCTTCAGAAGAGGCTAGATGCAGCTTTGGAGGCTTCCATGCAGTCTTTTCCCCCGGTGCACTTTAAGGAGGTTCCTGCTGAGGGGCTCTTATCCGAGGGGGCTTCGAGCTCTGAGGAGGGTGACTCTGGCCCCTCTAGCCTGCCTCCTGAAGCTCCTGTTGTCCAGTTACTTCCTTCTTGCAGGGGCACATTGCCTTCAGATGGCCGGGCAGATGCTCCCAGGTCCCATGGAGGAGCAGCCGTATGAGTCTCTGCTGGACTCCTAACCACTCTCCGGGAGACCCTTCTGAAGGTATAGTGTTTACTATTACATAGGTTGTTTTCTTTTGTACGTTCTCTATAACTCCTTGGTGCAATGACAGGCGGCTGAAGACTGTCTAACAGCCGACCAAGGTTTATACTCCTGGCCCCAGGTTGAGGCCTTAACCCGCCGGGCCTTGAGAGCGGAGGTTGCAGCCGACCACGAGCATCATGCGGGTATTATGCAAGCAGGGGTCAGCCGAGCTTTACGGGCGAAGGTGGAGCATCAACTGAATGCCCTGATGGCCAAGGAGTCCGCCCTACATGGTTCCGGACACCGAGAATGGTTGGCTTCTGAGCGGGCGGTGGCCCTTACCAAGGACCTGCTCCAGGTGACGCAGGAGCGGGATCAGCTTCAGATGAGAGAGAAGAAGTTGTCAGCCGACATCCAACTTATGGCGGCCTCAACCGAGAGGTTGCACGCGCGTGTTCAGAATCAAGCGCAGTAGCTTGGCCAAAAGGAGTTTGACCTTATGATGGCGACTGATCACGTGCCCGTCTTCGAGGATGATCTAGCCCAGGCTCGCTCGGAGGTATGCGCCACATCTTGGTCTGTCAGGGAGACCCTGACAGAGCAAGATAGAATGTCTGCCAAGGTGGGACAGCTGAGGCACGCTAAGGAGGCTGCTGAGGTCGAGCTGTGTGACCTTCGAGCGGCTGAGACTTCTAGAGCAAGAGAGGCTAAGGCAGACTTAAAGGCCAAGTTCCTGGAATCGGATGAATTTGTTGATATTCTGGCGGACCAGGTAATGAAGCGCTTGAAGCAAGGCTTCCACGGGGTCATCAACCAGTTGAGGAAGGATCAACTTCTGCCTCCAGGTGTTGACCCAAGTTTATGAGTGACGGCCGATTTTGAGAGGAGCTCCCTCCCGAGCCCCAGGAGTTGTAGGATCAGGTGTCGATCGGGGAGCTTGGTCCTGATGTATCAATTTTAATTAAAATGATCATATTTCTTTACCTTGCCACCTTGTGCATGCTTTTGAGTCAGGTTCCACGTGTTACGCGTCTTTGCAGCGAGGGCTCAGAGAATAGAAGGATATAAGTTTTTCGGAGTTAATCCTGGGTACGGTCCTCCCAAGATAACTCTGCAAGCCCAAGTGTCAGACTTACATTTATTCCCCTGTGGGGCCCCCGTCGACTCTTCTCTTTTGGAAAACGTGGGTGGCTTCTGAACCATCGCCCATGCAATCTCTTGAATTGACATAAAGTGTGGCGGGACCCAAGGTGCGATGAAGGCATGCCAATTGATGCGACGCTTCGGAGCCGACGTCCATTGTTGTTCCCGCTCCATGCCTGCATTAAATGCGCGGAGAGACAGTGGTCACTATAAATAGGGGGAGAAATGTGAACCATCCTTCCCCATTTGTTCCGCTTTCTTTCCCCTGACAGACTCTTTGTGGTGAGATGTCAGTGTCCTTTCCTCTGCCCCTCTTCCCGGCGAGAGTTGTCGACATTGCCGGGGAGGGTAGCGGAGGCACAGTAGTGTTTCTTGCCGAAGGTTCTAGTGAAGGTGGAACTTCATTTTTCACACTACTTGCCGGGGAGCATGGTGGAGATGATGCCCAGGGTCTCACTGAAGATCCTGGTGGAGGTGGGACTCCGGGATTAGCCGAGTAGTCCAGAAGAGACATCATGTGATCTGCCAGGGGGCATGGCGGAGATGACATATCTTGATGGTTGCCTCTCCCTGGGCAGCCCATGGCGGTACGCCCCCTGTCTGCCTCAAACGTCATCCTCTTCCGAATCCTCACTTCTCTGAGTTTTAGGCATCGGATGGTGTTTGCCGAGGACGGTGCAATACCATCACCAAGAGGGAGGGATGCAGTCACTGCTACCTCTCCACTTTCTTGGCAATTCTTCTTTGTGTCTTGATGGAGTGCCATTCTCCGGAGAGAAATTACAGCTGTTGTTCCCCCTCCTCTTCCTTCTGAATGTTATGTCTTCCTTGTTGTTGGATGCTTCTTTGTGGGAAGAGGTGGTCGGAGTCTTCAGATGGGATTGTCATACCCAAGTGTTACCTCAGGCATCCTCGTCTGGCACTAGCTATGCGGATGAAGCCGAGGGGAAAGGCTTCGACGTGGAGACCTTCGGCGGTACCCCGCTTTATTCCACTTTCTCCGAGGTTTGGTGTTCGCCTCCTCACTGAACTTCTTCTTCAAGGCGTAACATTCCTTGGTGGAGTGTGTTGAGCTGCCATGAAAATCGCAGTACTTCTGCCCTGGCTCCGGCTGCTCGGTATCCACCGTCTCAACCAGCCTGCGCCTACCCGCCCACTGGTCCTTTCTGAGGTGAAGGTCTTGTTGGATCGAGAGAACCGATAGAGGGGGGGGGTGAATATCGGAAAACGTTCGGATTTAGGAAAAGAGCAATTGCACAGCGGAAGATAAAAACAAACACGCGAACACAGTAATTTTTTACTTGGTTCGGAGCCTAGGTCGACTCCTACTCCAAGGCCCACGATCGTTGATCGTTTACTTTGGGCAATTCTATATGAGGCGCAAAAACAGTTTACAAAGATTGATTTACAGATATAGCACAGTAAACTTTAATAATTAAAAAGGCTCTTCTTTTACCGACGTCCGATTGTTGGTTGACTTTTTCCGGAGCAGCGGGACGTCGTCGGCTCGAGTTGGGCAGTTTCCGGAGTGTGGCGTGAGAGCAGAAGAGCGTAGAAGCGTTGATTCGAAGTGTTGCTGAGCCTTGGGGTCGAAGGCCCTTTATATAGGGCCTGGGGGCGCCCGGAACGTCCGGGGCGCCCCCCCCCCCCCCCCCCCCACGTGTCATCCGATCCGCATCAGTCTCGGTCAGCTTCTGATCCCTTCAAATTCGGGATCAGACCTTGACCGGGGCACCTGGAGCGCTGGGGGCGCCCGGGTTGACCGGGTCAAACCTTATCCCTTGGCTTCGCTGGGTGAGCTTCGATGCTTTGCTGTTGGGGGCGCCCGGAGCGCTAGGGGCGCCCGGGAGTTGAACTGTCGAAGCTGCTTTGCTTTTCTTGTGTTTAGTGTTCACCTTGGGGGCGCCCGGGACACTCTGGGCGCCCTGGTCAGCTGTTGCCTCATTCCTTTGAGGCTCTCTGAGCTGCAGACACACGTTCCTTCGGTCCTGCATCCAGGGTTAGTCCAAAACATAATAAAACAATAAAATATTAGTTTATACAGCCTTAGCTGTCTTGGTTCTGACTTTGGGTTTCCAAAATGGAACCCTAGGTCGAACCGACGCCTACTGTTCCCTCGACGGGGAACGCGTCCTCACCTACTCCTCTCGGGAGAATTTACCTGATGCCAACCGTTCCTCTGGTTGGACTTTTGCCTGGCGGTCCTTTGCCAGGTCTTGGGTACCGAGCTGTCCTTCGCACGGTGCCTAGCATTCCTTCGCTAGGGCTTCAGTCCCAAGCTGTCCTTCGCTTGGTGCCTAGCAGTCCTTCGCTAGGGCTTTGTTTCCTGGCAGTCCTTCGCCAGGTGCCCAGCAGCCCTTCGCTAGGACTTTAGACCCAAGCTGTCCTTCGCCTGGCGCCTAGCAGTCCTTCGCTAGGGCTTTGTTTCCTGGCAGTCCTTCGTCAGGTGCCTAGCAGCCCTTCGTTAGGACTTTTGCTGCACACTCGAGTGACAACATTAGATCACAAATAATACTTAACTTTGAACCCTTTGCCAATATCAAAACAAGGTTCGATATGGTGCTTCCTGTACCAACAATCTCCCCCTTTTTGATTTATGGCAACACAATTCAAAGTTAAGTAAGAACATATAACAGTTAAGAAAAGAAGGAGTATTAATAGTATAAGTGTAGATTAAAAAAAATCCTTTATTTTCTATACTCCCCTTAAAACCCTGAATACTTGTGTTATAACACCCTTAACTTTGACCTTTCCTCCCCCTTTGACATATATCAAAACATACATGGGCGAAAAAGGTATCTAATAGGGATTTTAGAGTTTTACCAAAATAAATTTAAGTAAAGGAGTTTAAAAACATAGTTTTAATAAAAAACTTTAAGTAATGGATTTCATAAAAAATGATGTTCAAAGTAATAGATGTTTTGAAAATATATGAAGCTCCTCCTTAATGTGACAACTCTTCTCCTTATATTTTAAAAAAAGCTTGCAAAAACTTGCAACATAGTTTTCAAGTGTAACTTACTTAGCTAATATTTTGGAAACAAGTTTTCCTTTAAAAAGGTTCAACATTTGCACTCATAGAGAAATTTCCTTGGAACATATTTTGTGCATTAGAGACCATTTTTACTTGGAAAAATCTTTAAATAGACAAGTTTTTGCTGAAACATAGATTTGTTTACTAAGAAAACTTTGCTTAGGAACATTTGTCAAAACTTTCAAAGATTTTTGCTCAGACAAACTTTGTTTACTAAGAAAGATTTTACTTAGGAATATTTTCAAAATAAATGTACTTAGTGCTTTAGAGGTTTTGAAAGTACTTTGAAGATGCTTAGACCAATTTTAAAGCACTTAAAAATACTTAGTGAAAACAAGATAAAATTTAAAATTTTCTCTCTCCTGGCCATATATCAATAAGGAACCTTTTTGAAGGAAGATTTAAGGAAAAAATGTGTGTATCAGAGCTTATGAGTTTTGAAAATATAAAAATACTTAGTATAATTCCGAAAGCACACAGCTTAAATTGCACCAAAAAAACTCCGCTTTGAAAGATATTGTGTAATTTTGGAAAAAAATTTTGTATTTGTAGTCAAGTCTTTAGAAAATTCATGTATTTAGAACACTATTGCCTTAGAAAAGTATTAGTACTTTGGAACACATTCTATTTTGAAAAATAGAAGTAATTTTGAAAGATATCATGCAATTTTTAAAAAATTTAAGTACTTTTGAAGAGTATGCATATAAGTACTTTTAAACATAATAGACTTTGAAAAATATAAGTAATTTTTGAAAAGTATTAGACATTGAAACATATAAGTAATTTTTGAAACATACTAGACTTTGAAAATATAATATTTTTGAAACGTATTAGACTTTTTATAATATTTTACTTGATTAGGTTTCTTTTCCAGTCTGACACAATCCTAGGAAACCTTGTTGACTACAAGGACATTCTTAAGTGTCCTGGAAATTCTCCAACCCAAGTAAAAACAATTTCATAAGCCACAACAATATTATTTTGAAAGACTTATATTTTCAGCAAGGATTTTGAAGATATAGTTCATGAAAACATGTTATTAAATAATTCTTTTGACCTCCCTCTAAACTTGACTCAGTCCTGGGAATCTTGTTGATTACAAGGTTTTTCCTCTGAGTTCTTAGGGTTCAGTTCAGATCAAAAGAATAATAATAAAAAAAAATAATTACCAAAGAAAATACTTGTTATAAATAATTTCTTTTAGTTTAGACTCCCCCTAAATTTGACACATCCTCGGAGTCCTTGTAGATCATTAAGTAGACCTCCTTTGTGTCTTTAGGGTTTATCAGAATCAAGAGAATAGTTTTGAATAATAGTATGGTAATTTTCAAGAAGATTCATTTTTGAAAACATAACTTGAAATGATAACACAGTTTTCGAAAAATATTTTGAAATGATGATAATTTTTCAAAGAGATAGTAATATACGAGGTTTTTGAATCAAATTTTTGAAAACCTTATTTTGAGATGATACTAAATTTTAGAGTATAAGGTTTTTGAAAAATCTGAATTTTTCAGAAAAGATTAAAAACTCCCCCTGTATTCGACACTGTCTGACTTTATCTAAGTGCCTTAAGAGACTTCAGTGTTGACCAGTGTTGACTAGGGTTGACTATGTTAACTAAGTTTAACTCAGTTGACTATGTTTGACCAATAACTAAATCAACCAAGTCCTAGATTCCATTGTGATATTTAACAAAAAAAAAGCGATGAAAAAGTGGGATACAGTAAATTGAATTAATTTGAAAAATAGAGATAATTTTGAGTAACTTTTGAAAATATTTTTTATTTAAAAGGATAGTGATTTATGCTTTTGGTCCTAGATATCTCACCCAGTTCTACGTGATCAAACATGTTGACCTTATGAGTTTTTGTGAGATAGATTTTAGTAGAAAGATTTATTTTGAAGAAACCATGCTTAATTTTGAAAAGTTAAGTTAAATTTTAAATACAATTTAAATTTATTTTGAGAAGAAATGTTTGAATCTAAAATTAACTGAGAATTTGTGTTAGATTCGAATTTAACACAGAGTAAATTAAATTTGAATTTCAAAAATTTGCTTCCAGGTCTTGGCGAGGCACAAGGCCTTCTTTGGCCGTAGCCTTATTGGATCATCAACCCTTTCCTAGACAAAGCCTTTTAGTGGAATTTCATCTTCAATTACTTTTTGATAAATTCTGGTCTAACTAGTTTGGGTCTTGGATCAGTAGCTTCGGCTAGTTTCACCATAAAGGTTTCCCTAACGTACTATCATCTCACCTCCACCCAATACTATGTTGTTCAAATTTCAATCAACTCTTTAGTCCTTAAACTAATTTTAAGCAAAAAAAATAAAAATAAAAAGAAACATATAATTAAAGCAGACAAGAAAAAAATAATCTAAGTTACATCATAATCGAAATAAAACTCTGGTTTTTTAAAATCAGCATGGTTGTGAATTAAGTTTTCTAACATATTAGTCTTAACTAATTTATAAGATTCAATCATATTATTAAAGGTAAATAATGGATTTTCAAATACTATAAATTTACCTCTTAATTTCTTTATGGAGGTCTCCCCCTTGATTTTAGCCATCTTTCTTTTGTTTGATTGTTCTTTCGGCATTTTGTAGTGGTCATGAGCCATCCGGACCAGCTTCCGATGATCCCCTTCTTCGTCGTCAGATTCTGAGTCTGAGTTGGACTTAGTTACTGGTTGAGGCCTCTTTTGTAGTTCTCTTGGAGTTTTCCCTGCAATAAAAACTATACCTTCCTCGACCATTGCAGTATCAACTTGATTATTTAACCTTAATTCAAAAAATGATTCAAAATTAGTTACCGATTTTGTCTCAGAAAACTCGTCGTCTGACTCTGGTTCGATTTCGACGTCGGGTGTCGAGTCTGTCTCAACTACTTGTGCTTGAGTCGAAAATGCAAAATCTTCTAAGATCTTAATATCGGAGCTCTCTTCGTGTAGATTGAGTAGCTTCTCCCACATCTCTTTAGCACATCCAAATGAACCGACTAGCTTGAGTTGTTCGTTGGTTAGACCGCATTGTATGATTACTGTTGCCTTAGCATCAGTCTCGATCTTCCTTAGAGTTGGTTCGTCCAATTTGTCCCAAGCAATCGATGTTCCATCTTCCGTGGGGAATCTGAACCCCGTTTGGATTATCGACCATAAATCCAAATTAGCCTTCAGGTGGGATTCCATTTGACTTCTCCAAGAGTTGAAATTTTCGCCAAAGAAGAGCGGTGGATGAATGCTATTCCATTCTTGATTGGCCATTGAAAATGATCCTTGCACACAAGAGAAATAACAAAAATATACCAAGACTTGGTCTTGGATTAGTAGTGCGGGAGAATGGAAAATATAGCCCAAAAAAATATTGCACGAATTTCGAGGCGGAATAATAATAAAAAACAATTTATGATAAATTTTTGAAAATATTAATTTTGTCAATTCTGATTAATGATGAAAAATTAAAAATTTAATGAAAAAAATTGCTCGAATTAAGATAGCACGAATTTCGAGGAAAATATTAAAATAATAAAAAAAAGTTTATGACAAATTTTCAAAAATTGTTCGTTTTATCAATTTTGACTTATGGTGAAAAAAAAAGAATTCAAAATTGAAAAAGGCGAAAAAGATCAAAAATCCACCTACAGATATTTTTTATTTTAAAATAAAAGGCGAAAAAGATCGAGTGGTGTTGATTAACTAGAAAGCAAAGAAATAAGATTAAAAATTTCGTAAATCCGAAAAACTTTCAAACTGGTGGTTGCACCAAATTTGAACTTCCCTGCTCTGATACCACTTGTTGGATCGAGAGAACCGATAGAGGGGGGGTGAATATCGGAAAACGTTCGGATTTAGGAAAAGAGCAATTGCACAGCGGAAGATAAAAACAAACACGCGAACACAGTAATTTTTTACTTGGTTCGGAGCCTAGGTCGACTCCTACTCCAAGGCCCACGATCGTTGATCGTTTACTTTGGGCAATTCTATATGAGGCGCAAAAATAGTTTACAAAGATTGATTTACAGATATAGCACAGTAAACTTTAATAATTAAAAAGGCTCTTCTTTTACCGACGTCCGATTGTTGGTTGAATTTTTCCGGAGCAGCGGGACGTCGGCGGCTCGAGTTGGGCAGTTTCCGGAGTGTGGCATGAGAGCAGAAGAGCGTAGAAGCATTGATTCGAAGTGTTGCTGAGCCTTGGGGTTGAAGGCCCTTTATATAGGGCCTGGGGGCGCCTGGAACGTCCGGGGCGCCCCCCCCCCCACGTGTCATCCGATCCGCATCAGTCTCGGTCAGCTTCTGATCCCTTCAAATTCGGGATCAGACCTTGACCGGGGCGCTCGGAGCGCTGGGGGCGCCCGGAGCGCTGGGGGCGCCCGGAGCGCTGGGAGCGCCCGGAGCGCTGGGGGCGCCCGGGTTGACCGGGTCAAACCTTATCCCTTGGCTTCGCTGGGTGAGCTTCGATGCTTTGCTGTTGGGGGCGCCCGGAGCGCTGGGGGCGCCCGGGAGCAGCGGGGGCGCCCGGGAGCACGGGGGCGCCCGGGAGTTGAACTATCGAAGCTGCTTTGCTTTTCTTGTGTTTTGTGTTCACCTTGGGGGCGCCCGGGACACTCCGGGCGCCCTGGTCAGCTGTTGCCTCATTCCTTTGAGGCTCTCTGAGCTGCAGACACACGTTCCTTCGGTCCTGCATCCAGGGTTAGTCCAAAACACAATAAAATAATAAAATATTAGTTTATATAGCCTTAGCTGTCTTGGTTCTGACTTTGGGTTTCCAAAATGGAACCCTAGGTCGAACCGATGCCTACTGTTCCCTCGACGGGGAACGCGTCCTCACCTACTCCTCTCGGGAGAATTTACCTGATGCCAACCGTTCCTCTGGTTGGACTTTTACCTGGCGGTCCTTTGCCAGGTCTTGGGTACCGAGCTGTCCTTCGCACGGTGCCTAGCATTCCTTCGCTAGGGCTTCAGTCCCAAGCTGTCCTTCGCCTGGTGCCTAGCAGTCCTTCGCTAGGGCTTTGTTTCCTGGCAGTCCTTCGCCAGGTACTTAGCAACCCTTCGCTAGGACTTTAGACCCAAGCTGTCCTTCGCCTGGCGCCTAGCAGTCCTTCGCTAGGGCTTTGTTTCCTGGCAGTCCTTCATCAGGTGCCTAGCAGCCCTTCGCTAGGACTTTTGCTACACACTCGAGTGACAACATTAGATCACAAATAATACTTAACTTTGAACCTTTTGCCAATATCAAAACAAGGTTCGATATGGTGCTTCCTGCACCAACAGGTCTTTTCCTCGAGTTGGAGCTGGGGGCTCCCTCCTTTCAGACCGGGGAGCAACGGGAGGGAGGACCTCGACTGGTTCCTTGCAATGGGCATATTGTACCTCCTATACGTTAACGTGTTTGACGAAGCGCCCCAGCAGGTCATTGAAACTGACGACGGGCTTCTTTACCAGGGATCAAAAGAAATCCCCTTCCACGAGCCCTTGAGTGTAGGCACTGACAAGGATTTCTGACACTGTACTGGGCACGTCTTGCGCCACCTGTTGAACCGCTGGATGTACTCCTTGAGCGGCTCTTTCGGCTTCTGCTTGAGGGTGAACAGATTAAGCGCCATCTTCTAATAGCGACGGCTACTGGCGAAGTGGTGGAGGAAGGCGGTTCTGAACTCCGCGAAGGAGTTAATAGAACATGGTGGCAGCCTCTAGAACCATCGTTAGGCTGCTCCAGACAGGGTGTTCAGGAACACCCGGCACTTTACACAGTCAGTATACTGGTGCAAGAGTGCCGCGTTCTCAAACTTACAAACGTAATCCTCCGGATCCGTCTTCCCGTCATAATCGGCGATCCCAGGCTCGCGGAACTGCTTCGGGATGGGGTCGTCAACAATCTCAGATGAGAAGGGAGTAGAAGGTGTTGGATCGATAGAATACGATAGGGGGGTGAATATCGTAAAACCGTTTCGGATTAGATTGAGAGAAATTATGCAGCGGAAATAAATAAACACAAACGCGAACACAAGATTTTTACTTGGTTCGGAGTCGCGATCGGCTCCTACTCCAAGGCCCACGGTCCTTGACCGTTTACTGCGGGCAATACTATAATCGCGCAAGTTATTACAAGAAGTAGTACAGTAAAAAAATACAATTAAATTCTAACTTTTCGTTACCGACGCCCGGTGTGTATCGTTCTTCGGTGCGTAGGGTCGTCGTCGGCGCTAGAACCTCGAGATCAGAAGTTTCCGGAGCAGAGCGCTTGAGCGAAGAGTATTGAGGCATTGGAAAACTGTGTTTCGAAGCCTTGGGGGTCGATCCCCTTATATAGTGCACCTGGGGGCGCCCGGGACACATGGGGCGCCTCGTTAGTGAATTTTACAGCCGTAGCTGTCTTGGTTCTGACTTTGGGTCTCCAAAATGGAACCCTAGGTTGAACCGACGCCTACTGTTCCCTCGACGGGGAACGCGTCCTCACTTACTCCTCTCAGGAGAATTTACCTTTTGCCAACCGGCTCCTCCGGTTGGACTTTTGCCCAGCAGTCCTTCGCTGGGTGCCTAGCAGCCCTTCGCCGGGTCTTTGGTACCAAGCAGTCCTTCGCCAGGTCTTCGACTCCTAGCATCCCTTCGCTAGGACTTTGTTTCCTGGCAGTCCTTCTCCAGGTGCCAAGCAGCCCTTCGCTAGGACTTTGTTTGCTAGCGGTCCTTCGCCAGGTGCCTAGCAGTCCTTTGCTAGGTCTTAGACTCCTAGCAGCACTTCGCTAGGTGCCCAGCTGTCTTTCGCCAGGTCTTAGGGTTTCGATGCCTAGCATTCCTTCGCTAGGTGCCTAGCAGTCCTTCGCTAGGACTTCAATCTGCACACTCAAGTAACATGTTAGATAACAATAACATCTTAACTTTTGAACCCTTTGTCATTATCAAAACCCAGGTTCGACTTGGGTGCTGTCTGCACCAACAGAAGAAACCTTATGGGAAACCTTAGGTTCCTCCCTTTTCCCTTGTCCTTCCTCGTGCCTCTGTGCGCTGGAGGCTACCGAGTGGACCTTCTCGATATCCCTGGGAGAGTCTCTTCGGGGACCTGGGGCTGCTTCGTCCCGTCGTCCTACCGGGGTGATGGATCTTCGCGAGTACGAGATGGAGATTCTAGGGATCTCCTCCCACGCGAGAGCCCTTTGCTGCGAGGCAGCTTGTTCGACTTGGTGCTGCTCAAGCGCTTCTTTGATGGTGTTGGCCACCAAGCGGTCCAGTTCCTCCCTAGTCAGGACAATCAGTTGTCCCTCTGGTCCAGCCATCGGTACTCCTTTAGGTGCTTTGCTGGTTTCCCATAGACGGCGCCAAATTTGTTCTGGAAGGAATCAACGTCGATGGTCAGTCATCGAGGTTCAGCCTATGTGGATGCTGACAAGAGGGGAGGAACTCTACGCCCTATGAGATCAACACGAGCGCTAGGGGAACACGCCGAAGGTTGTCCTACGGAGCCCACTCCGATGCTCAAGTCAGTGCCTCGATGGAGCAGGGGAGTAGTAAGTAGGAAAAATGTATGAGTAGCAAAGAGTGCATAACCCCTTTACCGGAGGGGTCAAACTACCTTTTATACTTGAGGCGGCTATCCGTGAGCCCCCATGATCCTCACCACGTCCTCGTGATTATCGGTTGATGGTTCTTCCTGATAACAGTCGCCGAGATTCTTCAATCCAGGCCATTGCGATGATTAAGGCATTTATGACCAGTAATCATAGGTACTAATTACCCTGTCATAATGGATGAGGATGATGTCAACGATCCATGAGAAACGGACCTCTGCTTGAGCGTTCTTTGGACCCCACCACCCCAAGGCAATCCCGAGGTTCTTTGGCTTGGAGGTCCCGAGCAATCGACCTCTCGAGGTGCTCTGGGGGTCTTACCCCCGAGGTGAGCTCGGGGGTGGGTCTTCCTGAAGCAAGCCTCATGGTGATAACTACTCGAGTTGGTGTCCGAGTCCCCTTTCCCGGGACTGACTCGGATGTCGTAACAAGGGAGTCGTTCTTGCCCGACAGGTTTGACAACACAGCTTCTTCAGCCCCCGTGTCTGCCACGGGGTATTCAACCCTATCAGTAATATTGAACAAACACCTACAATGAAAGGTGTTGTTCTGAGCAAAAGTATGTCTCCCAAGACTCCTGAAGAGATAGTCAATATGAAGTAGTGTCATTGGTAGTTTGATGTACACTATGTTATGTACTCGTCCTGATATAAGCCATGTTGTTGGCTTAGTTAGTCATTTTCAGTCAAACCCAGGATCGAGACACTAGAAAGCGGTGAAAAAGATATTCAGATATCTCAAAGGGATAGTAGATTATTGTCTCTGCTTCCAATGATCAAAGCTAAGCCTGAAGGGCTACACAGATATAGGTTGGGAAGGTGACCTTGATGATAGAAAATCTACATCTGGCTATACTTTCTTGCTAAATGGTGTCGCTATCTCATCGAGCAGCAAGAAATAGGCTTGTGTAGCACTGTCGACAATGGAGGCTAAGTATGTGGCTTGTGTAGCAGCTGTACAAGAAGCTGTCTGGTTAAGAATGTTCTTAAAGTATCTGAAGATTGATGAGAATAGTGAGAGTCCTATTATAGTGTATTGTGGCAATCAAGCTGCTTTAGTTTTTTCTAAGGATCTTAAATATCACAGCAAAGGCAAGCACATAGAAATTAAATATAATTTTGTAAGGGATATTGTTGACAAGAAAAAGATAATTCTTGAGTATATCCCTACATGAGTGATGCTCGCAAATCCTTTTACTAAGAGATTGATTAAAGAGTCATTTCATGGATATGTGAAGTCTTTGAGACTACGCAAGATGTAACACATTATAAAGATTGTTATATATATGGAATATCATGATCCATTCAGTGTAAATGTATTTGTTACATTTGGAGAAAAGTCTCGATGAGCATATTGACAGGTTGAGATTGGTCCACTCACATGGACAATTATCTCTATTTGTTAAGTAAAATAGAGGTAAGACTATTACTTATGAGACAGCTTATGTAGTTGTATATAGAGACATACTCATAAGTTGGGGTCGCTTTGATTTTTGTATCAAGATGAGATCATATATGTAATAATCAAAGTAAATGCACCCATCATTTACTACACCTGTAAAGGTCAGATTGGAATTCATATGTTGAATTCGGATTAGACATTAGGTATATCTAGATCGAAATCCATACGATGTTAAATATTTGAGAAAAATATGCACTTTTTTTTAAAGAGAAAAACATCGTAGCATGTGATTCATACCACATGTGCTATAGCGACAATAAGGGTAGTAGGAGAATAGATCCCTACTTCTCTACTATGTGAGATCCTTGATATTATAAGTTAACTCAATCTTATCCTAAGTGACTATTTAGCTATCTACTTAAAATTCTAATCAGTGTTTGCTATATTAGTGTGTATCCTATTGACTATGGATGATTGGGTCTATGGAGCATAACTAAGAAAGCGATTGATTAAAATGAATAGATTCTAACTAAAAAGAAATATTAAAATTGATTAACATCTGTGATATTTATTCACTGGTCGACCAGTTATATTTTTTGTTGAGTACTTAAAATGTGATTGTGAATAAATATATTGATTAGAGATATTGAACATGCTCTTGACATAGTTGTCATATGAGAGATTAGAGATGTTCATATTGATGTAAATATTTAATCTGGGATAAAGGTAAGTTATTGATGTCTCAAATTCGTACTACAAAGCAGCTAAGTTAAGTATAACAACTTTCTTAGCAGTAATTGCTCAATGTGCTTGCTGTCGCACAAACCATTTTTCCTGAAGTATGAAATGAATATTCTTACATGGTCTTTGTGTCTAGATAACCTTTTATGGATTGACTTAGACGAGTGGGAGATGCTGGAGTTAGGAAGACGAGAAGACATCGCTTCCCCTTCCTCTTCCAATTAATTCCTCCATTTATGGAGGACTGGGAAGAGTCAATGTACCCCTATATATGTTCGTCCAAAGCAATCTAAAAGGGATACGAGAGGAGGTAAGAACAAGATCGGAAGTGGGATTTGGTTCGTGAATACATCAAGAAGTGTTGGTCACCATGACCTTCTTGCCGACGGCAAGTTCTCTAAGTCTTCAGCAATTTCTTCCCCGCCAATCACTTTTTTGAGTTCTCCAAGTCTTCAACAATTTCTTCCCTGCCGATCACTTTTCTTCCCCATCGATCACTGTGAGTGTTTATTATTTTTTTTGTATCTCATGCTAGAGATCTAATAGTGACAATGGCTGTCGTAGCTGCCAGTTGATCAAGACCAACCACCTCAATTGATCTCGTACTTTTGCTGTCAAAGGGTTTCTTCTTTCGACCATTTCACTATCCCAATCAGGGTCGCCTCAAGCCTATTTGAGATCCTAGGTGAAAAGAAATTTACTCATCCTTTTTTATTCGGAATTGAGGACCAACAACAGATTTAGTCGAAAACAAGTATATATATTCAGAATGGTTTAAAAATTAAGAAAGATATAAGTATGTCTAATTATTAAAATAAAAGACGAAGAGAACAACTCTTACAAAGATGACAAAACTTAATATAATCCTTAAAAAATAAAGATCGTTGTGACCCTAGTCTTTTTTGGCACCGAACAAAAGAAAAAATAAATCATATTTTTCATCACCTAAACCAAACAATCGTAGAGGATAGAACGCGGACAAAGGGAAAATTAAAAAATTATGACTATAAATATATATAAATAAAAACTAAACTTAATGTCTATCAAGGAATCGAAATGGTAGAGATGTCTACCAACCGGATCAGTGTGACAGCGTTATGAGTAGTTTCTCTTCTCCAATCTTAACAAGCAAGAAAAATACAAGAGAAAGAGAGAGTTGGACAAGGAAAAGAGGGGGATTTGAAAAAAAAAAATTAATATTTTTATTTTGCATGATATGAATAAAAAAAATCTAATTCATATTCTTACCGATCAGAGGAGAAAGCGTCACCAATGAAAAATATAACTAGAGAATACTAGTATTGAGAGATATTAAAAAAGGATAGAGAAAATGCTAAAGTTGAGAGATATTGAAGAGGGATAAATTAGATCTTATAAAATAGTATACATTATTAACAATAAATTTAAAATATTAAAAAAACTCCCTTATGATTCTATTCAGTGAAATCATTACGAGATCTATGCGAAATTCAAAGTTTTGATTAGAAAATGAAATCACACAAATATGTTATCATTTTTCATTCTCTTAAAAAAAAATATATAATAAAAATATATTTAATATATTAAAATTATGGCTCAACCCTAGAGTTCTTAATGGCCTCTATGCCTAAAGATGGCCATGATCCTAACCCTACTGCCACATCACGATTGGCCCACCTGGAAGGAGCAGATGTTCTCCCGTGTTGCTGCGAATCGCATGCGCTCGACCTTCTCGCTCAAGCTTTTCGTAGATACACCTACGCGGTGCTCGGCCGATTTTCGACCATGGAGTTGGTATCTATAGAGTTCCTCTCCACCGTTGATGTGAACTATGGGACTATGGGTTAAAATATTAATAATAAAATAAAATAACATAAAATAAAATTATATATATATATATATATATATATATATATATATATATATATATATATATCATAAATTAGAGTTTAAAAAATTGGAAACAACTATATGAAAATTTTTGAAATAATATTTTAGAATTTTTGAAAATATTTGCAAGGAGAATTGGGCGTGAGATGGAGTATTTACAAATTATTTAAGGAAAAGAAGGGGGAGTTTGGTATGCTTATTTTTCATTTTTATTTTCTATAGAAAATGTGATTTTTTGAAAAACATGTTTGGTTTACATTTTTCAACCTTGTTTTCCAAAAAAAGATATAGCGTTTTCTGAAAAACTAGAGAATGAAATAAAGTCATTTACTAAAAAATGAGAAAATATGATTTTCTGAAAAATAAAAATAAAAAATGGAGCAACCCAAATGTCCCTAAATTTAAATATATATAAGAAAATGATCTCCTGCGGACCGCTTCTTGCGGACCACGTGCGGACCGCGTACGTGGCACTTGCCTAATCGGTCAGGCACTTGCCTGATCGATCAGGCACCCTGATCGGTCAGGCAAGTTCCTAACCGATCGAGCACTTGCCTGATCGGTCCCCTTGACTGATCAGGCAATGCCTGATAGGTCACCGCGGGGCTAGGGAGCGTACCTGACGGGTTCACCGTACCCCCCTGGGTTATAGTTTTGTTCGGGGGCGACGGCCGAAGGCCGCCGTTGGTGTCCGATTGACGATCGGAGGACTCACCGACTATCGCCGGCGAGTTGGGACACGGGAGCGCAGTGCACCGATCAAGAAACTCCCTGATCGGTCTGGTGTCGTGGTCCACACGCGGTCCGCAGGAGATCATTTCTCTCTCTCTCTCTCCGCAGGAAGCGGTCCGCGCAGGAAGTGATCCGCCGCGGACCGCTTCTTGCGGACCGCGTGCGGACCGCCAACGTGACACTTGCCTGATCGATCAAGGGGACCGGTCAGGCACTTGCCTGACCGATCAGGACTTGCCTGATCGGTCCCCTTGACCGATCAGTCGTCGATGGGTTCACCGCTACCCAGGGGGTTCATCGGCACCGACGGGTTCACCGAACCCCCTAGGATTATAGTATTGTTCGGGAGCGGCGGCCGAAGGCCGCCGATGGTGTCCGATCGACAATCGGCCACCATCGGTGCAACGCCCTACGTGACCGATCGGGCAGTTGCCTGATCGGTTTGGCGCTGTGGTCCGCACGCGGTCCGTAGGAAGCGGTCCGCAGCGGATCTAACCTCCTGCCGACCTCTCCGCTTCGACGTCGCCTCCCTCCCTGTGCCTCGACCCCCTCATCGCCGACTCCCTCCCTTCTCCTCCTTTTTCCTCCCCTCGTGCCGACAAGCAAGAGCCGAAGTCGAAGTCGGGCGAATCTCCCTCGCCCGTGCCCTAGCTTTCCGGCCGACCAACAATTCACCTTTTTACTCCGAATAATCAAAAATTTCGGTGGCTATTCTCGCTGTCCATCCATCGCCCTTTGTTCCCCATTGCAAGCCTCGTGTTCCTATGGCGGGTTTTCGGTTGGCAATGTTGGCCTCTGCCGTCGCCTCCGCTGCCCTTACTGCCGAGCAAGCATACGCTAACGACAGCTCCTTTAAGTTCCCTCCCTTCTCACTATCGTCTATGGCTGTATCGACAGCTTCTGACTTTGCTCGACTCGGTCCGCCTCTTCCCTGTCCGGTCGACGCCCCGCCGGAGGTGCCACCGCATGTCCGTAATGACAACCCTCGGACCTCTACCGCTGGTTTCGATCCGGAGGTCCTGGAGAGGGGTGCGAAGGCGTTGCGCGAGATCAATAACACGTCGCAGGCCAAGAGGTGTTTGAGTTGATGAAGGAGCAAGAAGAGACAAGGCAAGTGGAGTGGGCGACAAATAAGGCAGAGTTTTAAGGCTTTACAAGCACAACATGAAACCGACAGTCAAAGGTGATGAAATCAAGAGTTGTGAAAATGCAAGAAGAATCATCAATTAGACGAACAGATTCGTCGTGCTACTGAAGAACAAGTTCAAGCTCAACACAGACAGACAGAGCGTGAAAAGGCAGAGATAGAACGAGAAACTATTCAGAGACTATTCGAGTGAAAGCATTGACATAAACTGAAGGAAGAGCACAAGAAGCAAAATTATCTGAAGAATGCTTGTAGAACGGGCTAATGCTGAGAAAGAAAAGTGGATATCAACAATTAATACAACTTTTGACCATATGAGAGGACGTTGATTTGCTTGTGGACTTTGGATGAAGATTTGGTTTAGGAGATGGCCTAGCCTAATTTGATCAAGGGATTGGATTAATCGAGCTTAATGACTAATTAGGCGAATTCGATTGAGGTTTACTAATTGGATTAGGATTTGCATCAATTTAGGATTTAGATTTTATTATCCGATCTACGATAGATTTATGTGTTAATTGTGTTTGCTTATTGTAGGTTTTGAAACAAGATAGGAGTTCAAATAAGAGGACATTTGACGTACTACATTTCGAAGGCGGGTACTTCTTCGTTGATTCCTATAGATTCATATACCTTAAATGCATGATTGTTTTATTATCTGAGTAAGTTGCTTTACCTTAAATTTATTTGTCTTGTTTTCCTGTTTGATACTTATTCTTGCTTGACCTTCGAGTAATAATTCAAAATGTTCAGTTATACAGTCTTATCTCTTGATTTCTGATCTAAAGGGTATTGCGTGTACCGTAGGACTAGTATTTGATCTATCTAGGGTTTGATTGACATTAGATAAACCCTATCTAGTATATTAGTGCATGTTTATTTACTTTGGTATTGATTGTGTTTTGTTTCGTATTAATTGCATTTTGTATCGTATGGATTACATGGTTTTGGTTTTATTGAGGCTGTGTATAGTAGTGACATGCATCATAGCATCGTTTGCAGGCCAACGACCACTGACTCCCATGTGGTTGAGACGGGTCGTCGGGTATGTTTTCCTATTGTGTCACGCTCAATTGAAGTTGTGTGCAAATAGTTGATACTCCCCAGGTGTTTGGAGTCCCCACAGGTGCTTTGGGGTTTTTCATATCAGGGTCACAGTTGTTGTGGTATATTTGCATAGCCCTAGGTTTTGGCGGTTGTATCTTATCCACTCAACCTATCCAATGTAGCGGTGATTGGTGTGTCTACAGTATAGGTCATGATATCATGTGTATTTTATGCATTGTGCATTTGCTTGTGTTTGCTGTACTTGTTTGAGCTATGATTATGACATTTGATTGACATGCATATACGATTATGATTTGCATTTATTATGTGACCTGGATTTGCTTAGCAGTACTAGTAGTTTATTGAGGTTTCAGGAGGATTTCTAATCTTGCCCCTATGTGTTACATGATTTTTAGGTATGTTTTATTTGAACAGATGTATTTGTTTTATATTATTTATTCCAGAGACTGTATACATTTATTTTCGTATGCTTGTTTTACCCTTTTATTTACCATGCATTTATCAATTCTTATACCCGTAGAGTTCCACCCGAAACTCACCACCCCTCGTCTCTCTTTTTGTTTCAGGTAGGGGACAATCACGTCTCATGTCACCAGGAGAGGATCCAGCTGTCAGTCTCTCCGTTTGAGTATTATTTTTATATGTTTTCGTATTTTCGTAGCATTCTATCGTATTGGTGTCGTTTTGGTTTTGTTATCATTTCAGATAGTATATGATTTTTCCTTGGTCATGTATTTATTTGCTTTCGTCGGATTTGGATTTGTCACTTTATTTTTACGGAGATTTATGTATTATATTTATCACATATTATGTATAATATTTAACTACATAGTTTTGACTGTGTGAAAGCCAGCCAAGTGTGGTTGTGCTATTATTATGTGTGAGATGTGTACGTATATAAGTTTCAGATTGTCCGTCGTACAAGAGATGTGTTATCTGATTTTGGAATGAGCACGGGCCTCTGTGGGCATGACAGTTGAAATCCCTGTCGTCACTCCTGCTTCTGTTGGTTGCCTTCACTATTTGATTCCTCGAGAGGCCAATGAATATTTATTTTTTGGAGGCGATGAAGATATTGACTTTGTCCAATTCAATAGAGGGTCGAGACCGGTGTCCACATCGATGGTGGAGGGGCTCTGGATGGAAACTACGATGGCTCTGGATGCTCCATCTACCTCGACGATTTCAAGGTGATGACTCAAGCTCTGGCAATGCCTTGCGGCCATTTGTTTCACGAGCAGTGTTTGAAGGCAGGAGTGACTATGGCAAAGAATTCTTGCCGCCTCTGCCAATTCTTACTTCTAACCATAGAATAGCAACTGGATCGTTGATCGATATATTGTAGGGATCTCTATGTGAAAAATAATAACATATGTAGCGGAAAACAAGATTTCTTCGAGCGATCCATGCGAATGAAAAACTATTACAAAGTTTGATCTATCTAACTAAGGGTAATATCTTTGGTGCGTGTCTTTCAGTTATCCCGCTCGTCCTCGGTTCGTCGGACCTCTTGCATATTCAAGTGTTCATGCCTCTAGTAGTATATCCACACGAACACGATCTACATCTCGGAGAAGAACCATCTTAGTTGTGCTAGCAACTTGGGATGATTCACAAAACACTAAAAACTCACCAAGGGGGATTTCGGCCAAGAGGGAGAGGAAGGAGGAAGAAGAACAATGAACACTTTTCTCATGACAAAAGACCCTTTTATAGTCATCTAATAAATACTAAGGGTTTTTGTCTCTAGCATGATTACTAATAAAACTCAATGAATATCATAACATCTTGATATTCAATTTGGTTTTTCCATCTTCTCTTCATCCAATGAAAAGAATAACTTAATTTAATTTTTTTCATCTTCTATTCCTCTAATAATAATATTCATTAACCTTTTAATGAATATTATTCATTATTAAGTGATTGAGTCTAATCTAAAAGAGTCTAACTTGGATTAAACTCAATCCCTCAACTCAATTGGATTTATTTGAGTCTAACGTAATTAATCTAATTTCGGATCACAATTTAGTCGAACTAAATTTAATTTATCGCCAAGATATAGTGTTCTTTATGCGTGACCCAATAGGTTCTCATAACGTTGGCAATATATCTAAATCAATTTAGATACATAAACAATGAGCGACATCTAGCAATGCATCATTGCTACCCAAGTGACGAGAATGTCAAAATCCGACATAACATTTCCGTGACTACTATAATATATGACTCTATACTTCTATCCTTGATATATAGATTGATAAATAAGGCATAAACCGTGTCATCTTCTAATTAATTTTTGTGTTTTTTGATCGCCAAGTAGACTCATTCAAGTAAATGAGCTCAATATTGTTGGAAACCGGATGGCTAGAGAGGGGGGTGAATATAGCCAATCACTTTTCTCTTTGGCACTTAACAAGTTTCTGCAACTCAGAAGTCAGTAGCACAGCGGAAAGAATAGAAAACAAGGTATGCAGAAAACTAACACACAAACAAACCAAACACAGCTAGCAAGATCGTTAACAAGGAGGATTTACAAGGTTCGGGGATAACTTGCCCCTACTCCTTGGCGTGCCCTTAAGGTGGGCGATCCCTTGATCATCGGCAGATCAAGCCCCGGTTGACACCGGATATAAAGCAACCTCCTTCTCGGTGGAGAAAGCTCTCCACAGCGTTTCAATCACAGATAAATGTTTAAGCTCAATGAAACAACAAGAAGGATCTTACTCAAGCACTCAATAAGGACAAGAACACAGCAAGCTTCCCTGAGCTCCACCCAGTGGCGATCTCACGCAAGAACCCTTCTTCGTGTCTTCCCACTGTCGGACTCCCAGCCCCTTGTTCTCTCCTTCAAGTACTCAAGTAGTGGATGATTGCTTCTCGATCGCTTGCTCAGAATGATGGAAACTTCAAGAACACAACAAGCAGTTGTGGAGAACTCAAGGCGGCAAGAACTCAAAACACAGGCTGTTGAACTCTGCTTCACCGAAGCTGTCTCTTGTCCCTTTTGTTTCTCCACTAAGCATCAAGTGACCTCATCTCCAGCAGCCTCCAGCTGCCTCACTGCCAACGCCAGCTACCATTGAACCCTTACTGAACTTCCTAAGCTCCCTCAGCCAAGCTTCAGTCAGCGGCTTCAGTCCTGCAGCTCCAGCCGTTGCAACCTGAGATGAGAAATGGACAAACCTGCTCCAAGGAAAGCCTCCATTGACTTCTCCTTGAGTGTTTGAATCCTCCCCTGTCACCTGCAGCTTAATCAGACTGTTAGAGCAGTATATCACACAGTATATCAAATACCAGAGGCAAACATCAACGAATCGGATACGGTCAGACGCGATCAGAGCGTCTGACAGTGCAATTTGAATTAAAGTGATCGGTCACCCGACCGATCAGAGCGACTCCTGATCGGTCACCAGACCGATCAGGCTAGGTCCAGACCGATCAGGCTCCGTCCTGATCGGTCCCCAACGCTCAATCAGAAATCGCGATTTCTTTGTGACTTCTCCTGGATCGATCACCAGACCGATCCCAGGATGTGGATCGATCACCCGAACGATCCACCCCTTTCTTGGGCGATTTCTGAGCTTCGCAGTCCAGACCTACTGATCGGTCATCAGACCGATCAGGAAGCCTCCTGATCGGTCACCAGACCGATCAGATCATGACCAGACCGATCAGGCTCCGTCCTGATCGATCATAGAGAGGAACCTGCGACGCTTGATCGTTCTCTGGAACGATCTGCACAGTGATCCTGATCGGTCACCAGACCGATCAGGTGCAGATCAGCAGGGGAACTCTGTTGATGCAGTCTGGCCCTGATTGTTGTTTTGGTGTTGACACCGATTTAAGTTTAAGTGGATGATTATTGATTATGATTAAGTCCTGATCGGGGATCAGACATGGTATGGAAAATCCTAGTCTGGAGGGCTAGGTGTTGGAAAATCCTAACCTGGAGGGTTAGGTGTTGAAAATCCTAGTCTGGAGGGCTAGGTGCTGGAAAATCCTAACCTGGAGGGTTAGGTGTTGAAAAGCCCTAACTTGGAGGGCTAGGTGTTGGAAAAGTCCTAATTCGGAAAGGTTGGGTGAAAAGTCCTAGCTTGGAAGGCTAGGTGAAAAGTCCTAACTTGGAGGGTTAGGTGCAAATTCCCATTCTGGAGAATTAGGTGAAAAAGTCCTGGCTTGGAGGGTCAGGTGCCTAGCTTGGAGGGCTAGGTTGGATGAAGTTCTAACTCGGAAGGGTTGGGTGAAAAGTCCTAGCTTAGAGGGCTAGGTGAAAAGTCCTAACTTGGAGGGTTAGGTGCAAATTCCCAACTTGGAGAGTTAGATGGAAAATCCTTAGCTTGGAGGGCTAAGGTGGATGAAAACTTAGCTTAGAGGGCTGAGTTTGAGTCACTGGATTGGTCTGGTGATCGATCAGGGATTCTGGCACGCTGCTCCTTCGTGGATCGGTCTGGTGACCGATCCAGCGATGACTGATCGGTCGGGTGACCGATCAGGGAGCACACAGTGAGGTTGGGAACCTACTGTGCTGCTCCTGATCGATCTGGTGACCGATGAGGGAGTATGCGTTTCACCCATTGGCTGGCTCCTGATCGGTCTGGTGACCGATCAGGGAGCGAGCAGTGAGGTTGAGTTCCCCTGTTGAACTGCTCCTGATCGGTCGGGTGACCGATCAGGATCACTGTGCAGATCGTTCCGGAGAACGATCAAGCGTCGCAGGTTCCTCTCTATGATCGATCAGGACGGAGCCTGATCGGTCTGGTCATGATCTGATCGGTCTGGTGACCGATCAGGAGGTTGTCTGATCGGTCTGATGACCGATCAGGAGGTCTGGACTACGAAGCTCAGAAATCGCCCAAGAAAGGGGTGGATCGTTCGGGTGATCGATCCACAACCTGGGATCGGTCTGGTGATCGATCCAGGAGAAGTCACAAAGAAATCGCGATTTCTGATTGAGCGTTGGGGACCGATCAGGACGGAGCCTGATCGGTCTGGACCTAGCCTGATCGGTCTGGTGACCAATCAGGAGTCGCTCTGATCGGTCGGGTGACCGATCACTTTAATTCAAATTGCACTGTCAGACGCTCTGATCGCGTCTGATCGTATCCGATTCGCTGATGGTTGCCTCTGATACTTGATTTACTGTGTGATATACTGCTCTAATATTCTGACTAAGCTGCAGGTGACAGGGGAGGATTCAAACACTCAAGGAGAAGTCAATGGAGTCTTTCCTTGGAGCAGGTTTGTCCATTTCTCATCTCAGGTTGCAACGGCTGGAGCTGCAGGACTGAAGCCGCTGACTGAAGCTTGGCTGAGGGAGCTCAGGAAGTTCAGTAAGGGTTCAGTGTAGCTGGCGTTGGCAGTGAGGCAGCTGGAGGCTGCTGGAGATGAGGTCACTTGATGCTTGGTGGAGAAACAAAAAGGAACGGGAGACAGCTTGGTGGAAGCGGAGAAGCATTCGAAAGCTTACAGCGTGTGTTCTTGAGTTCCTGTGCCTTGAGTTCTCCACATCAAGCTTGCTGTGTTCTTGAAGTTTTCATCATTCTGAGCAAGCTATCGAGAAGCAATCATCCATTACTCGAGCACTTGAAGGAGAGAACGAGAGGCTTGGAGTCCGACAGTGGAAAGACACGAAGAAGGGTTCTTGCGTGAGATCGCCATTGGGTGGAGCTCAGGGAAGCTTGTTGCGTTCTTCTCTTTTCTGGGTGTTTGAGTAAGATCTTTCTTGTTGTTTCATTGAGCTTAAACATTTATCTGATTGAAACACTGTGGAGAGGTTTCTCCACCGAGAAGGAGGTTGCTTTATATCCGGTGATCACCGGGGCTTGATCTGCCGACGATCAAGGGATCACCCACCTTAAGGGCACGCCAAGGAGTAGGGGCAAGTTATCCCCGAACCTTGTAAACCCTCTTGTTAGCGATCTTGGTAGCTGTGGTTTTAGCCTTCATCTTTTTTTTAGTTTACTGCACTGTTTTGTTTTTCTTTTGCTTCTTCCGCTGTGCTACTGATAAGATAAGTGCAGAAAACTTGCTAAGTTCTTAAAGAGAAAGTGTTGGCTATATTCACCCCCCCTCTTTAGCCATCTCGTCACCAACAAACTCAACCTCACTGGTTTGCTCCCTGATCGGTCACCAGACCGATCAGGAGCCAAGCAGTGGGTGAAACACGCACTCCCTGATCGGTCACCGGATCGATCAGGAGCAGTACAGTAGGTTCTCAACCTCACTGTGTGCTCCCTGATCGGTCACCAGACCGGTCAGTCGTTGCTGGATCGGTCACCAGACCGATCCACAACAGGACAGCGTGCCAGCTTCCCTGACCGATCACCAGACCGATCCAGGGACTTAAACTTAGCCCTCCAAGCTAAGTTTCCATCCACCTTAGCCCTCCAAGCTAAGGATTTTTCACCTAACCCTCCAAGTTGGGAATTTGCACCTAACCCTCCAAGTTAGGACTTTTCACCTAGCCCTCCAAGCTAGGACTTTTCACTTAGCCCACCAAGCTAGGACTTTTCACCCAACTCTTCCGGATTAGGACTTTCCAAACCTAGCCCTCCAAGCTAGGACCTGACTCTCCAAGCCAGGACTTTTTCACCTAATTCTCCAGGATGGAAATTTGCACCTAACCCTCCAAGTTAAGACTTTTCACCTAGCCCTCCAAGCTAGGACTTTTCACCCAACCCTTCAGAATTAGGACTTTTCAACACCTGGCTTCACTCACCAGGACCCGGCTTCACTCACTGGGATTTCCAACACCTGACTTCACTCACCAGGACCCGGCTTCACTCACCGAGATTTCCAACACCTGGTTTCACTCACCAGGACCCGGCTTCACTCACCGGGATTTCCAACACCTGGCTTCACTCACCAGGACCCGGCTTCACTCACCGGGATTTCCAACACCTGGCTTCACTCACCAGGACCCGACTTCACTCACCGGAATTTTCATCACCTGGCTTCACTCACCAGGACCCGGCTTCACTCACCGGGGTTTCATGCCCAGTCCCCGACCAGGACTTTAACCCAAATTCGCTCAACCAAACTTTAATCATTGTCAAACACCAAAACAACAACCGGGCCAGACTGCATCAACAATCTCCCCCTTTTTGTTGTTTGACAACCCGATTTAAGTTTAGGTATCAATCAATTGAAGTCCATTCAATTCTCATAAGGGAATCATGATCCTCCCCCTATAATAACTATAAACTTAATCAGTCATTTTCTCCCCCTTTGTCAAACATCGAAAAGGGTATGGTTATTAAGTTGAACATACCTCCCCCTCAACCCAAGGGTCTCTCCCCAAACCCAAAATAATCAAAGGATAAAAATTTTGCATATAAGAGGCATATACCATAAATGTATCATGGCAACAATGTATATGCATCATACAGCAATAAGTGTGAATTGCACATGAAAACATATACAGAAATATATCATGGTCAAACATGTATATGTTTCATGTGACAAGTAGGGAATGCATCTGTATCCGACACATAATCCTGAGTGGTCTCCGTGACCAATCAGGTTTGTTGATTACTAGATACAGAAATATTTCTTATTAGTCTGGGGAGCGATCAAATTTCAGAAAAATTCCTGAAACTTTGATACATTCTTGATCAGACTGCATTAACAATTTGCATTCCATAATAGGGGTGTAGACTCTATTAATATTCGACATTTCAGAAACATTTCTGAAACACGACATCAAGAACAAGAGTCATGGCTCAACAAACCATTTCTTATGAATTTGAACATTCCAACATAGGTTTGTATCAAATTAGTATTAGGTTTTGTTCCAGGTATCTTGACCATCATCCTACTACTCAGTTCTATTGATACTTCATCAAAATTGATGAAGGGGGATTGGTCTGAGGAGTGGTCTGATACAATTTGGAATGATCTGAGAATCAGTATTGATCTGATCGGTCACTAGACCGATCAGAATGATTCCTGATCGGTCACCAGACCGATCAGGGTGAGTCCTGATCGGTCGGTGGACCGATCAGGTCGGATACAGAATGTTTTCTGAAACTGATCAGTTTCAGAAACAAGCTCGTTTCAACTCTTAATCACTCCAATCCCTAATACAATCAGATTTACTCCCTAAATGAGTTCCATTAACCATAATGTATATTTCAATTCAAGGAAAATCAAGAATTTCTATGGATTAAGAATAGGTTTGTGTCAATTTCAATGGATGATCAAAATTTCCTAGACATGCTTGGGATCAAAGTACGATCAAAATTTTCATAACATGCTTGTATCACATTATGATCAATGTTTCAAAATATGCTTATATCACATTATGATCAAAGTTTCCATAACTTGTATGCACACAATCATCTGATCCAAAAATTCATAGACATGGATAGCACATAGAGTAAATCATGGCATACTTGATCATGTTCACCCAACAAAATACCTTAAGCAAAACCTAAGTCTAAGCCTTAAGTTCATGTTCTTGTCTATTCATGTATTGTGAGATTTTCATAGTGATTTTCACAAACCATATGTTCTTCATGTTGGCATAATACATATAAGAAAATCATGACATACTTGAACATGGAAGAACTTAAATACTAAAGTAGATTATGCCATGACTAAGTACTTTAACACATGAATTCCATAAAAATTACTAGCCAAGGGATTATATTATTATGAGAACTAAACCAATGGAGATCAAAGCATTTAATTTGAATTTTCCATAACCAACCATGTGAATGACAATTTTTTTCTTTGGTCATGGGTTTGGAGCACCAAATATCAACCTCTCATGTTGATAGATGTTCCCCCTCAAATAATGCTTATATAATTCGAAATATGAAAGTTTTAGATACCCAAATTTTGGGATCTAAAGCATCAACAATGAAGGACTTAGGCACCCATGCCTTAGTCAATTTCTTTTTGACCTTTTGAACTCTAGAATTATTTTGTGCTCTAAATTGAGTTCTTGACATTAAGGATATGACACTAGGTTCTTTAGGTTGGTAACCTAAACCAACCTTGTTATAAACTGCCTTTTGCGAATTTAGAATCATATCTAAAGTTTTGGAGCTAGTTGAAAACTTCTCAAGAACATTCTTGAGATTTTCAATTTCGCTCCTTAAGTCCTTATTTTCATTTTCAAGGAACTTATCATGCATAACATCAATTACCTCATCCTTAGAGGATTTCTCATGAAAATCATTAATATCCTCCACCCTAGAGGATTTCAATTCTTCTACTTCCAATTTCAACAATTTAATTTTGTTCTTGGATTTTTTAAGCAATCTAGCTAGACATGCAATGGTTCTATAGCACTTATCTAGCTCGGGAGATATTACCTCTTCATCATCCGAAGATGATGAAGGCGCGGTTGAGGAGCTTGATTCGTCTCCACTCTTCTCTTCATTTGAATCCTCTATGGCCATGAGGGCACGGTGATGAGTGTACTTCTCCTCCTTCTCTTCTTCGGATGAACTAGAGGACGATTCATCCCATGTGGCCCTCAAGGCCTTCTTTTTCTTCTTTGATTTATCCTCCTTCTTCTTTAACTTTGGACATTCATCCTTGTAATGCCCTTTCTTGCTACACCCATAACAAGTAATGTTAGATTTATCAATCTTAACTTTACTAGGGTTACCTTTACCCTTGAGGCGCCGGCTCTTCCTCATCATCCTTCTAACAAAGTTGGCCATCTCGGAGGAAGAAGACCAGCTGCCCTCCTCCTCGGACTCGGATGAGGATGAAGATGAAGAGACTTCCTTCTCCTTCTCCTTCCCCTTCTTCTTCTTCTTGTTGTCACCTGCCACTAAAGCAATACCTTTTTCTTTTGAACTTTTGTTAGAGATCACATGTAGTTCCATTTCACAAAATAGATCTTCTAACTTAACAAACGATAAATCCTTGGAAACCTTGTAGGCATCCACCATGGATGACCACAAAGTATTCCTAGGGAAGGCTTTGAGTACATACCTCACTAAGTCTCTATTTTCTACCTTTTCGTTTATGGAGTGGAGACCATTCAACACTTCTTTAAACCGTCCATGGAGTTCACTTACCTTTTCATTTTCTCCCATGGTGAGGTTTTGGTGTTGGCTGTGAAGCAAATCCTTCTTGGCTCTCCGGGTGTCTTGAGTTCCCTCATGGAGCTCAAAGATTTTGTTCCAAAGATCTTTAGCACTTGTAAAAGGACCCACCTTGATCAACTCCTCCTTAGTCAACCCGCATTGCAAAGTGACCACCGCTTTGGCATTTGCTTCACTCCTTCTTATTTGCTCAGCCGACCAACTTGAGAAATCAAGATCTTTTCCTTCAACATCTCTTGGAGGGATGAAACCTTCTTTAACCGAGAACCATATGCTCATGTTTGTCTTCAAATAAAACTCCATCTTCGATTTCCAATATTGAAAATCTGTGTCGTCGAAGAGTGGAGGTCGGTTTGTGCTCATTCCTTCTCTTCCAGCCATCTTGCTGTAAGCTCTCGGATGTTAAGCCGTGAACAGAGCCCCAAGCTCTGATACCACTTGTTGGAAACCGGATGGCTAGAGAGGGGGGGTGAATATAGCCAATCACTTTTCTCTTTGGCACTTAACAAGTTTCTGCAACTTAAAAGTCAGTAGCACAGCGGAAAGAATAGAAAACAAGGTATGCAGAAAACTAACACACAAACAAACCAAACACAGCTAGCAAGATCGCTAACAAGGAGGATTTACAAGGTTCGGGGATAACTTGCCCCTACTCCTTGGCGTGCCCTTAAGGTGGGCGATCCCTTGATCGTCGGCAGATCAAGCCCCGGTTGACACCGGATATAAAGCAACCTCCTTCTCGGTGGAGAAACCTCTCCACAACGTTTCAATCACAGATAAATGTTTAAGCTCAATGAAACAACAAGAAGGATCTTACTCAAGCACTCAACAAGGACAAGAACACAGCAAGCTTCCCTGAGCTCCACCCAGTGGCGATCTCACGCAAGAACCCTTCTTCGTGTCTTCCCACTGTCGGACTCCCAGCCCCTTGTTCTCTCCTTCAAGTACTCAAGTAGTGGATGATTGCTTCTCGATCGCTTGCTCAGAATGATGGAAACTTCAAGAACACAGCAAGCAGTTGTGGAGAACTCAAGGCGGCAAGAACTCAAAACACAGGCTGTTGAACTCTGCTTCACCGAAGCTGTCTCTCGTCCCTTTTGTTTCTCCACTAAGCATCAAGTGACCTCATCTCCAGCAGCCTCCAGCTGCCTCACTGCCAACGCCAGCTACCACTGAACCCTTACTGAACTTCCTGAGCTCCCTCAGCCAAGCTTCAGTCAGCGGCTTCAGTCCTGCAGCTCCAGCCGTTGCAACCTGAGATGAGAAATGGACAAACCTGCTCCAAGGAAAGCCTCCATTGACTTCTCCTTGAGTGTTTGAATCCTCCCCTGTCACCTGCAGCTTAATCAGACTGTTAGAGCAGTATATCACACAGTAAATCAAATACCAGAGGCAAACATCAGCGAATCAGATATGGTCAGATGCGATCAGAGCGTCTGACAGTGCAATTTGAATTAAAGTGATCGGTCACCCGACCGATCAGAGCGACTCCTGATCGGTCACCAGACCGATCAGGCTAGGTCCAGACCGATCAGGCTCCGTCCTGATCGGTCCCCAACGCTCAATCAGAAATCGTGATTTCTTTGTGACTTCTCCTGGATCGATCACCAGACCGATCCCAGGATGTGGATCGATCACCCGAACGATCCACCCCTTTCTTGGGCGATTTCTGAGCTTCGCAGTCTAGACCTACTGATCGGTCATCAGACCGATCAGGAAGCCTCCTGATCGGTCACCAGACCGATCAGATCATGACCAGACCGATCAGGCTCCGTCCTGATCGATCATAGAGAGGAACCTGCGACGCTTGATCGTTCTCTGGAACGATCTGCACAGTGATCCTGATCGGTCACCAGACCGATCAGGTGCAGATCAGCAGGGGAACTCAACCTCACTGGTTTGCTCCCTGATCGGTCACCAGACCGATTAGGAGCCAAGCAGTGGGTGAAACACGCACTCCCTGATCGGTCACCGGATCGATCAGGAGCAGTACAGTAGGTTCCCAACCTCACTGTGTGCTCCCTGATCGGTCACCAGACCGGTCAGTCGTTGCTGGATCGGTCACCAGACCGATCCACAACAGGACAGCGTGCCAGCTTCCCTGACCGATCACCAGACCGATCCAGGGACTTAAACTTAGCCCTCCAAGCTAAGTTTCCATCCACCTTAGCCCTCCAAGCTAAGGATTTTTCACCTAACCCTCCAAGTTGGGAATTTGCACCTAACCCTCCAAGTTAGGACTTTTCACCTAGCCCTCCAAGCTAGGACTTTTCACCCAACTCTTCCGGATTAGGACTTTCCAAACCTAGCCCTCCAAGCCAGGACTTTTTCACCTAATTCTCCAGGATGGGAATTTGCACCTAACCCTCCAAGTTAGGACTTTTCACCTAACCCTCCAAGCTAGGACTTTTCACCCAACCCTTCCGAATTAGGACTTTTCAACACCTGGCTTCACTCACCAGGAACCTGGCTTCACTCACCAGGACCCGGCTTCACTCACCGGGATTTCCAACACTTGGCTTCACTCACCAGGACCCGGCTTCACTCACCGGGATTTCCAACACCTGGCTTCACTCACCAGGACCCGACCTCACTCACCGGGATTTCCATCACCTGGCTTCACTCACCCGGACCCGGCTTCACTCACTGGGGTTTCATGCCCAGTCCCCGACCAGGACTTTAACCCAAATTCGCTCAACCAAACTTAAATCATTGTCAAACACCAAAACAACAACTGGGCCAGACTGCATCAACAAATATCTCATATTGACTCATTTGAGCATGGTCATGCATTTATTAGTCCTACTCGATCAAAGAGTCCATAGATATCAATCCCGTTATATGAGAGGGATAGATCCCATTTACATCACTCACATCTCTCCATATAATTTGTTGCATACTTAATAATCGCCTTTATAGTCTACCTTGTTACGGGTGATGTTTGACGATACCAAAATACACAGCTTCTTATGCAAAGAATCGTATTAACTTTAGGTCTAAGGACTATTCATACTAATTATAGTCACATGAGAAAATTTATGACACTCATATAATGATCCATAAAACTTTCTCATGGTGGGTCAATTCAGTACACATTCTCTAATGTATACTCATGTGTTAACTTGATATCTCATATTCATGACTTATGAAATTAAGTAATCAATTGACTTATATACTAGTCTCAATTCATTAATATCGTCCTTGAATATTTATACTTGACTAAGAGCAGTTAAGTGTAGTGTTCTCTACATCATCTCACTATAAATTCAACAAATTGATATAATGTAGATCAGAACCTACTACCCAAGAACATTATTATCCTTATTCATTCATTGGGCATAATCATGAAATAAATATAATAATTAAATTTTACCTTTATTAAATAGAATATGATACAAAATATTTCCTAGACAATTATTTCATAATTGACTTTAGGGATAATATTAACAATCTCCTACTAGCATTAGTGTCAATTACTGAAATATCGAATACTCAGTGACCTAGTATGACCATCATGCTTTCTCTGTGCGAAAGCCTTGGTCAAAGGATCTGCGATATTAGCGACTGTCGATACTCTGCATATCCTCACATCTCCTCTATCGATGATCTCTTGAATGAGATGGAAGCGACATAGTATATGCTTGAACCGCTGATGAGAGCGAGGTTCCTTAGCCTGTATAATAACCCCATTATTGTCACAATAGAAGTTTATTGGGTCCACTATTCTAGGAATCACACCAAGCTCTGTAATGAACTTCAGAATCCAAACAACCACCTTTGCTGCATCAGACGTAGCAATATACTCGGCTTCTATTGTAGAATCTGTGACTGTGTCCTACTTCGAACTCTTCCAGCTCATAATGCTACCATTCAAGCAAAATACATACCCTGACTGCCATCTAGAATCATCCTTGTTAGCTTAGAAGCTTGCATCACTGTAATCCTTTACATCTAGCTTTTCATCGCCTCCAAATATTAAGAAATATTTCTTCATCCATCGTAAGTACTTAAAAATATTTTTGACAGTTGTCCAGTGACTTTCACCTGGATCTTATTGGTATCTGCTCGTCATGCTCAATGCATACAAGACATCTGGGCGAGTACATAGCATGACGTACATGATAGACCCTATAGCATATGTATAAGGGATTTGATCCATACGACCTCTCTCCTCCTTAGAAAAGGGACATTGAGTCTTTGAAAGACTCACACCATGTGACATTGGCAGAAATCCCTTCTTAGAATTCTACATGGTAAAACGATGTAATACCTTTTCAATGTATGTACTCTGATTTAGGCCAAGCAATCTTTTAGATCTATCTCTATAGATCTTGATGCCTAGAATGTAGACTGCTTTACCTAAGTCCTTTATTGAGAAATAATTCCCTAGCCAGACTGTAATGAAGGGATATCATTTCTAATGAAGAGTATGTCATCTACATACAAGATCAAGAAGATAACTGTGCTCCCACTAACCCTCTTGTAGGCACAAGATTCATCTTCATTCTTGATGAAACCAAACTCTTTGATCACATCATCGAATCGAAGATTCCAACTTCAAGAAGCTTGCTTTAATCCATAAATGAACCTTTACAGCTTATATACCTTTCCCACATTCTTTGGATCTACAAAACCCTCAAGTTGTGTCATGTACACATCCTCGAGTAAATTCCATTCAGGAATACGATTTTGATATCCATCTATCAGATCTCATAATCATGGTAATCTGTGATGGCTAGCATGATTCAAATAAACTTAAGCATCGCAACTGGTGAAAAGGTTTCATCATAGTCTATATTATGAATCTGCTTGAAACCTTTAGCTATTAGTAGCCCTTTATAGCTATGCATAAGACCATTCATGTCAGTCTTTCTCTTAAAGACCCACTTGCACCCAATGGGTTTGATCCCCTCAGGTGGATCAATCAAAGTCCATATTTGGTTAATGTACATGGATTCCATTTTGGACCTTATGATCTCTAGTTATTTCTCGGAATCTGGGCTTATCACAGCTTCCTGATAGGATGTAGGCTCGTTAAACTCAACAAGCATAATATCATCGTGGTCAGACAAGAGAAATGAGTATTTGTCAAGCTAACGACGTATCTTATCAAATATGCGAAGAGGTTGGACTACTTAAACAAGTTGTTGTTTCATAACTTTTTGTGCAGCAAACTCATGATCCACAATACTTTATAGTGTCTGTTCAATTTTGATCAAGGCCTCAAAGCTATTTTCTGCATATTGAACTTCTTAAATGAATTTTACTCCCATTGGTTCTTCTAGAAATAGACTTTCTTTATAGAAAAATGTCATTTCTATCGACAAACACTTTACCTTGTGTGGGATTGTGGAAGTAATATCCTTTTATTTCCTTGAGATATCCTACAAAATAACACTTATCATATTTGGGTCCTAATTTATCTGAGACTTGAGTCGAACGTAAGCTTCACAACCCTAAATTTTCATAAAAGTCATTTTGGAACTTTTTCCAGTCCATATCGTATATGGTGTCTTTATGACATCTTTTGATAGAACTCGGTTTCGCATGAAAAGAGCCATCGAGTTGTCTCTAGAGCAAAACCCCAGAAGGATGTAGGAAGATCTGTGTGACTCATCATTGATCACATTATATCTAATAGTGTACGATTCATCTTCTCGAAAACACCATTCCACTGTGGTATTCCAGGCGGAGTGAGTTAGGATATGATTCCACACTCAGCTAGATGGTCACGAAACTCTTGGCTAAAGTATTCACCATCTCGATCTAATCGATGCATCTTAATACTCTCGTCAAGTTGGTTTTGTACTTCACTCTTGAATTCTATGAACTTTTCAAAGAATTCTGACTTATGTTTCATGGGATACACATAGTCGTATCTACTGACATCATCAGTAAAAGTAATGAAGTATTGATAGTCTCCTCTAGCTGCTACATTGAAAGGGTCACGAACATCAGTATGTATGAGTTCTAACAAGTCAGTAGCTCTTTCGTCGTGTCCACTAAAAGGAGTCTTGGTCATATTGCCTAGAAGACAAGATTCGCATACCTTATATGATTAGAAATCAAATGAGTCTAGAAGTTCATCCTTATGGAGCTATGATATGTGACTCTCATTTATGTAACCCAAGCGGCAATGCCAAACATATATTTGGTTCAAATCATTCGGTTTAAACCGTTTGATATTTATGTTATAAATTGGGTTTTCTAAGTCTAGAACATAGAGCCCATTCGTAATTGGTACACTACAATAGAACATATTATTTAATGATATAGAACAACATTTGTCCTTTATTATAAATGAAACGTCTTTTTTTTCTAAATAAGAAACAGAGATTATGTTCTTAGTTAATGTAGGTACAAAATAACACTCCTCCCGTTCTAAGATAAGTCTAGTGGGCAAAGATAAGGAATATGTTCGTATAGCTATAACAGCAACTCTTGCATCATTCCCTACTCGTAGGTTCACTTAGTCCTTTGTCAAGGATCTAGTCCTTCTGAGGCTCTACACATTAGTACAAATGTGAGATATGTAATTGGTATTTAATACCCATGAAGAAGAGATAAATAGATTGATGTCTATAACATAAATACCTGAGACAAAAATCATACTTCTTTTCTTCTTACTTTCCTCCTGGTAGAGTTTACAGTTCCTCTTCCAATGTCTGGTCTCACCACAGTAAAAGTAGGTTCCTTCCTTAGGCACCCCTCCTTTGGGTTTCACAGTAGTAGTCTTGGTCTTGCCTTTGGCTTGGGTCTTATTCTTACCTTTGCACTTCCATTTGCTCTTACCCTTCTGTACCATCAGTACGGTATTAGACTTAGTCTTTTTGAGATTTGGCTTAGCAGTTCTTAACATGCTAAGCATCTCTGACAATGGCTTGCCAATTTCATTCATGTTGTAATTCAAGACAAATTAACTATACCCTTTTGGCAACGATTGCAGAATAAGGTTAATGACCAATTCTTGGCTCAGTGGAAATCCTAGTCTTTCAAGGTTCTCAACATACCTAATCATTTTGAGTACGTGAGTTCGTACAAGAGTTCTTTCTTGCATTTTGCATGCAAATAGGGCCTTAGACACCTCAAACCGCTCGTTCCTAGCTTACCCTTGATATAGTTACTTAAGGTGCTCAATCATATCATGTGCATTCATGTTCTCATGTTGCTTTTAAAGCTCAGAGTTCATGGTAGCAATCATTAGGTATGACACATCTAATGCATCATCTTGATGCTTCTTATAAGTATCCTTTTCGACACAGGTAACGGTAATGGCGGGTGCTTCAGGAAAGGATTGTTCTAGGACGTACAATTTTCATTCTTGCTTGAGGACGATCCTCAAGTTTTTATACCAGTCTAGGAAATTTGCTTCGTTGATCTTGTCTTTCTCAAGGACAGATTGCAGAGAGAGTATTTGACGTATTTGATGACATGATGATCTATAAAATTAAAATGCATAAATGAGAATCATATCTAAATCATTTAATTAGACATTTAATTAAATGATGCTCCCATTGAATCATCAAGCTTTTAGTAGGGGCTAGTTATGGATGTAGGCAAACGTAATTTGCCCACACTACTAGCTTCAAACTCAAAAGCGATAACATTCATATGGGATAAGATCTATATCATATCTTACCTTGAGTTTGGTTTAGCTAATTGCCCAAGATTTAGTATGATTGGGTAAGCAACATTTACCAATTACATCTTATGCAACTCTTATGAACAAAAGATCAAGATCCACATTATACATTATCCTGAGTTAGTTTTGGCTAATCGCTCAAGACGTAGTATAATTGTTCTTTAACCCAACTTTCCTAACTTTTGGGATAGACCTCTAAGTTCTCGATCCAATTGAGGTAACTTAGTTAAGTATAGCCTAAAGTTTAATAGTGGGATATCACAATTGTCCACTCACACTCTACCAAGATAAAATATGTCACTTTGCTTTGGCAAAGCCGACAACAAATGATCAAGGTAGTAGTGAGTACCAAACTTTGGTAGGCATATTGAGTTGATTTAATTAAAATAAACGTATCATCTAAACATGCATCACATACAAGCAATAATCGTGATATGGTTATGACCCGTATACTACGATCCTCTCAAGCCAATGAGAAGATCGAATGGTTAACCTAGGGATAATATCTTCTCCAAGTGCTTCCTTCGGTCGTCATATATTGTTGGCATCCTTCTTGTAACTTCATGCTCCAATGAACATTTCACTCATTGTTTTGTACATTATAAAATAAGAAAATTCGATTACATTCGAGTCTAAATCTATTTTACAACTAAAAGAATAAAGTGGAAGGCATGACACGCAAGCCGTATTATGAATTACAATATGCACACATACACAACAACAATCATATTGGGGTTAAGGGTCATAATCATGCACGATGGCAACAAACACACATCATAGATCTTGGACATCAATTTTTATTATGAGTATAAAACTTCTGTTCGCTAATTTAGGCTTGATAATCGATTGGCCGACTAAGACAATCGATTGAGCTATCGCGATTTGATATAAAAATTAAGTTAAACACGACGATTCTTTTGCCGTTCTTTTCAACTACGAAAAAAATTAAAAAAACAAGTCTATCCTAGATTTTTCTTATATGATTTTCGATAATAAAAAATTATATTATACTAGGAAAACTTGATCTAGCATATAAATAATAAATCAACAAAAAAACTTAAACTATTTGCCAATGAAAATAATGAAACAAAACCCGTGACTCTAATACCAATTGAACAGGATGTTATAAAATCTTATGTGACATGAATTCTAAAAAGCTGAATAAGAATTTAAAGAACAAATATAACAATAAGAGCATGGATCTTGTTTCTATGAATGTAATATAACAAAGTAGACACATAAGCATGAAGATAAGAAATTTAATTGATGAGTCATTATCCTTGTCCTAGCATCGTCGATTTGATCCCTATGAAAGAAGATGAAGTGGAAGTAAGAGGAGAATTTTCCAATAGAATTAGGTGATGGCGCCATAAACTTTCATTTATGGGGAACGAAGGAAGATGTCAAGATGCCCTAACCCTTGGAGACCGCTCCTTATATTGGCAACTAATTTGTTACTGATAAATAATAATGGATCGTTCTACACCTCGAATCCATATTCGATAATTAAAAATTTAATAAATATAAATTAAATTATTTTATATGGATTCAATTTGTATTTATATATATAATTTATAATTAAGCCCCATCAATTAAAATAATAACCAACAAGTTGTTGTTAGTCTGTTCCATCGATGAGAACATCAATTTGTTTAATGAGTAATGATATACTCAGTGAAGTTTTGCATCGAACACAAACGCGAATGACGTGGAGAGATTACGTGGGAGCTCCAACTATACAGCGAAATAATAAAAAAAATAAATTCAACGAACGAGGAACTTTTGGCAGCGAACAACAAGCGCGGGATTTCTGTATCTCCTCTCTTTCTTTTTCGCCGACTCGTGTTTACACTTTTCGCCGGTTCAAATTTTTTTCCCCAAACGCAGTCAAGATCCGACGCCGTTCTTCCTCAGCGGCGAAATTTCTAGCGAAGTTTCTCTCTCTGTTCGTGCATAGTGGAGTCACAATCTCGTTCGTTTCTCGCGGCAATATCCCGTTTCTCTTCCTCGACAATCCCCAAATCCGTCCCAAACCCTAAGATTTTTTGGGAAGTCAACAGCGCCGCCTGTCTTTGGGAGAAAGGAAGTAGATTTAGTGGCATCATCAAGTCTATTCAAGGTCATTTTCATCTTCATCTTATTTGGCTTTGATTTCTTCTTCTTCGATCAAGTTAGATTTAGATGCTCGATGCCAGAGCTTGTAGTTTGTTGTTCGATGATCATTCTGGGATTGCTAGAATATTCTACGTCCTCTACTCTACTCTAGGTTAACTTTATGATTTTTGTTTTTGGTTCTACGTCTTCTAGTCCAAGAAAGTAACTCCTCGTTACTATGTGGACTCTTAAGATCCTGAACCATATTCAATGTGTATCTATGATTTTATTTTTTTATATTATTTTAGAGTTACCGTTCATTCCATGAATGATATCTATTGATTGGATTTTAGTATTGTATTCTTGATCTGTTTTCTTTATTCGGTGACTTAGTAGCATGTGTATTTGAATTTTCTCTTTTAATTGAGCTAAAATATGATGAATTGAGATAATACTTAAATGTAGGTGAAGAACTTGTCATGGAACAAGGCAAAACTAATTCAAATGAGGACAAAAATAACGAGCATGTGCATAAAGCTTCATCAAGTTTTACTGAACATAAGATTCCTGAGATTGGAATGACTTTTTCATCTGAAGAGGAAGTGCGTAATTTTTATAAATCATATGCTCAAGATGTCGGTTTTGGTATTGCTAAATTAGGTGAAAAAAAATGGAGATGACGGAAAGCAAAAATATTTCTCTATTGGATGTGCCAAAAGTGGTAAGATCAATTCTCAAGAAAAAAATATTTTATACCCTAGACCTTCTACTAAGACGAATTGCAAGGCTAAGATTAATGTTGTTATTTGGAATGATCAATTCTTTATGATAACTAGTGTCCACCTTGAACAGCCCCCACGGGCTGGATTGGATGGTAAGGCGCCTGGACGATTTGGTGGAGGTCACAGGTTCGAGGGTCGCCAGTTGCGCACGGGGATAAAACCCTGGTCTGCTAGCATTAATTCCCTCGACCCCAGGCGCCTCACCACACCAGTGATAACCGTGGTTTGCCTCCCTCTGGAAACCTATGGGGTCGGGACCAGGGGGCCGCTAAGGTGGTAGTTCCACCTTTTGGTAGTGTCCACCTTGAACATAATCATATCTTGAGCCCTGGAAAATCACGACATTTTAGATGCAATCAAGTATTAGATTCATTTACAAAGAGGAAATTCGAATTAAATGATCAAGCTGGAATAACTTTGAGTAAAAGTTTTCAATCATTTATAGTGGAGGCTGGAGGTTATGACAATTTATCATTTGATGAGAGAAAGTGTAGAAATTATATTTCAGAAGAAGGTTGAGGTTAGGGGATGGAGATGCTGAAGCCTTAAGTAATTACTTTTGCCGCATGCAAAGTCGGAACTCAATTTTTTTTATGTGCTTGATTTAGATGGAGAATCTCGAATAAGAAATGTATTTTGGGCAGATGCAAGATGTCGAGCTTCATATGATTGCTTTTCTGATGTCGTTACTTTTGATACAACTTATTTGACTAATAGTTATGAATGTCATTTGCTCCATTTGTTGGAGTGAATCATCATGGCCAATCTATTTTACTTGGATGTGGATTATTATCAAGCGAAGATTCAGAAACATTCATATGGTTGTTCAAATCTTGGTTGACATATATGCTCGGTCGTGCTCCAATGGCTATAATCATAGACCAATGTCGAGCCATGACAATTGCAATTGCAGAGGTATTTCCAAATTTTCATCATCGCTTATGTCTTTGGCATATCATGAAAAATGTTCCAACAAAATTAGGTGGTAATGCTCAGTATAAAATGATAAAGAATCAATGAAGAACATTGTTTATAACTCGCTTACAGTTGATGAATGTGATGAGAATTGGAAGAAAATGATTTTGGAGTTTAATTTAGAGAACAATGATTGGTTGAAATCATTGTATGGAGAACGGAAAATATGGATACCTGTATATGTTAAAGATAACTTTTGGGTAGGTATGTCTACATCTCAAAGAAGTGAAAGTATGAATGCTTTTTTTTTATGATTACATCCATTCGAAAACATCCTTGAAGCAATTTGTTGAGCAGTATGATAATGCTTTGAAGAAGAAGATTGAGAAAGAAAAAAGTTTAGATTTTGGTTCTTTTAATTCTATCATACCAGTAATAATTGGTTATCCTGTTGAAAGACAATTTCAAAGTGTCTACACTAACAACATATTTAAGTTGTTCCAAGATGAAATAAGAGGGTTGATGTTTTGAAATACCTCATTGGTGAAGCAAGAAGGGACAACTTTAATATTTGAAGTAGTTGAAACTATGTCGGGTAAAAATGGAGAGCCTCTACGTGAAGTTTCCTTTAAGGTACATTACATTGAGTTAGATTGCCAAGTGAAGTTCCTATGCCGTCTATTTGAGTTTCAGGAAATTTTATGTGGGCATGCGATCTCTGTGTTGATAAACAAGAGGGTGATTGAGATTCCTATGAATTATATTATGAATCGATGGCGCAAAGATATTAAGCGTGGATATCAAAGTATCACTAATATCTATGATGATTATGTTTGTGATGGAGAAAGGCATTGATATAATATTCTCACTCCATTGATACAAGAGGTTCAACAACTTGGGGCGCGAACCCTGGGACGCTGGGCTTCTAGACTGCCCACCGCGAGCGCTTCTCGATTTACCCTGGTGATCGGTGGGAAACTTCCGTAGGGCCGGGCCGGTCACCCCAGGTTCAATTTGTCTGCTGCCTGGTTCATCATTTTTTTTCAACAACTTGGGGCAAAAAATGAAGACAGTTGTTCTTTTTTGATAGAAATTTTGAAAGATACAAAGGAAAAACTAATTGCTATTGATCTTGATCATTCATGGGCTGAAAAAAATTACAGTTTATCATCATTAACTCAAGATGGGGAACAACTGAAGGAAGTATCTAAATCTGGTGCAAAGATGATACACTCTCTATTAAAAGTACGATCTCGAGGTCGTCCACCCACAAAGAGAAAACAATCTCAGATAGAACAAATTATAAAGAAATCAAATGCAAAGGACCGAAAGAAGTTTGATAGTAATTAGCTTATTATACTGTAGCTAAAGATCTCTATTAACTATTTATTGGTTTCTTTATTACAGGTATGTACAGTTGTGTCGTCTTGCGCCAATTAGTTACTCAACAACATAATTTCATCTTCAACACAAATCAGGTGAGTATATGACTAACAAATTAGATGAGAACTTTCTGTTGGTGCAGGAAGCACCATATCGAACCTTGTTTTGATATTGGCAAAGGATTCAAAGTTAAGTTTATTGGTGATCTAACAATGTTACTCAAGTGTGCAGGAAAAGTCCTAGCGAAGGGCTGCTAGGCACCTGGCGAAGGGCTGCCAGGAAACAAAGTCCTAGCGAAGGGATGCTAGGCACCTGGCGAAGGGCTGCCAGGAAACAAAGTCCTAGCGAAGGGCTGCTAGGCACCTGGCGAAGGGCTGCTAGGAAACAAAGCCCTAGCGAGGGACTGCTAGGCACCTGGCGAAGGAATGCCAGGAAACAAAGTCCTAGCGAAGGGCTGCTAGGCACCTGGCGAAGGGCTGCCAGGAAACAAAGCCCTAGCGAGGGACTGCTAGGCACCTGGCGAAGGAATGCCAGGATACAAAGCCCTAGCGAAGGACTGCTAGGCACCTGGCGAAGGAATGCCAGGATACAAAGACCTAGCGAAGGACTGCTAGGCACCAGGCGAAGGACTGCTTGGTACTGAAGACCTGGCGAAGGACTGCTAGGCACCGGGCGAAGGACAGCTTGGTATCCAAGACCTGGCGAAGGACTGCTAGGCAAAAGTCCAACCGGAGGAGCCGGTTGGCATCAGGTACATTCTCCCGAGAGGAGTAGGTGAGGACGCGTTCCCCGTCGAGGGAACAGTAGGCGTCGGTTCGACCTAGGGTTCCATTTTGGAGACCCAAAGTCAGAACCAAGCCAGCTAAGGCTGTATAAACTAACATCTTATTGTTTTATGGTGTTTTGGACTAACCCTGGATGCAGGACCGAAGGAACGAGTGTCTGCAGCTCAGAGAGCCTCAAAGGAGTGAGGTGGCAGCTGACCAGGGCGCCCGGAGTGTCCCAGGCGCCCCCAAGGTGAACACAAAAAAGCAGGCTTCGACAGCTCATCTCCCGAGCACCCCCATACTCCCGGGCGCCCCCGCTGCTCCCGGGCACCCCCACCGCTCCGGGCGCCCCCAGGTCAAGTAGTCGAAGCAGCTCCAGCGAAGCCAAGAGGATAAGATTCTGACCCGGTCAATCCGGGCGCCCCCAGCGTTCCGGGCGCCCCGGTCAAAGCTTGATCCCGAGTTTTAAGGGATCAGAGCTGACCGAGAAGGAAGTGGATCGACCGACACGTGGGGGGGGGTGCCCCCGACGTTCCGGGCGCCCCCAGGTGCTATGAAAGGATCCTCGAACCAAGGCTTCAGAACAACGAATTCTTTCAACGCTTCTATGCTCTTCGGCTTCCGCGCTCTACTCCAGCAACCTCCCGACTCAAGATACAAGTGCCGATGATGTCCTACTGCTCCGGAAAAAGTCATCTACATCGGACGTCGGTAAAAAGAAGAGCTCAAATTCAGTACTATACTTAATTTGTAATTCCATTTCTGTAACTGCTTTTTTTACGCGATTATAGTATTGCCCGCAGTAAACGGTCAACGACCGTGGGCCTTGGAGTAGGAGTCGACCTAGGCTCCGAACCAAGTAAAAATATCTGTGTTTGCGTGTTTTTGTTTTTAATCTTCCGCTACGCATTCTCTTTTCAAATCCGAACGCTTTCCGATATTCACCCCCCCTCTATCGGTTCTCTCGATCCAACACTTTCTGCAGTGTGATTCTACTATAATTATTCATAAATTTGAATTTTATTTTTCCTCTACTTACTTTAGCCTCCTTTCATAGAGGATTACTGTCCCAAAAAATGAAAATCCAGACATGCCTCTGTTTTATGTAGATTTCATATTCTACATGTGTACTTTTAGTCACATTTTAACTTGTATGGTTTGCATACTAATATAGCTTCCATTTAGGATTTATGTTACTCATTCCATAACCATGCCATAGATATTTATCCCTCCATTAGCTATTCTATTTCTTTGTATTGAGGATGATCGTGTGTCTTCTATTAATACTAATATTTTACTAGTTAGTAGTTACTACTTTTGAATTTCATCATCAAGTTTCATACATTTCTGTTGAATTTCTAATGTCATACTATAAACAGAAGTGCTATCTGGAAATTTGCTTGAATTGTTCATTACATGTATATTATAGTGATGTCAATTTATTATCCTTAACCTTTTGCTCAATAGTATGTGATATTGTGATGTACATGCAATATTAATAAACTGATATTTTAGACATTGAAGACTTACTAAATGTTTCAGTAGGTCTGTTGGTAAAAGTGAATTCAAAATCACACATTTTCATCCTATCTGGATATGTAATTCTGTTTTTTATTTGTATATATTTCAATTACTTCAATTTCTTTATGTAGGAAAGGGCTTAAACGTAGATGCTTAAACTTCATTTTCTTCCATTTATGTAGGAAAAGGCTACGTCAGCGAGGATTTGGAGTGTAGTCATTGCATGAAAAATTTTGATATGGGACACATTCCGCCTTCTGCCGTTTTTTATTCTCTGTTAACAAATTATGAATGTCGTCTTCTACCATATATCAAAAGAATGCTTCTCTTGTACTGTAGGGAGTTTCCAAAAGATCATATTTGTGTTTGAATTTGGAGTTTAAGCATATGCATAGTAGACCATCTTTGTAGTATTATTGGACTTGATTAAGTGATCTAATAGTTTGTTACTAGTTTAATTTGCAATTGCCATCTCTTTTCATCATTCAAACTTTAAAATACAATAGTTCAGTTCAGAATGCGTTTTTCTTTCATTTCAAGCATGGTGACTCTTCTGTCGCTAAGTTCAGATAAAGACCTAGTATATTGCGATTCATGGGGAATCTGTCGCTAAGTTGCTTTACTTTTTTTGAAAGCCACTGAAACTACTTCTTTGAGCTAACAATATACCCTTCATTTCCTCAACTAACATATTTCCTTCTGAAACCTTGTGTTCATTTATATCATTGCGCAATGAAATAAGTAGCTCGGCATGCTCCCTCATGGGTATTCTGGTAACATATTTCTGCTAATCAAGAAATCAATCTCTGACATATGAGAGTGAAGGAAAAGAATACTGCCTAAAATCTGATACAAAGTAAAGAAATACTACCCTAAGTCTCTTTGCCTTTCGATTTCTTCCTAAACGAATTACTCAATTGACACAATTGTCTCGAATACCATAGTGTTGCTGCTCCAGACACTGATGAATAAAAACAACTGTTTAGAATGTTTCTAATTTCTTTAAGAAAGTAGAGGAAGCAATAATACATTCTTTTATTTGATAATTCAACATGTAACAATGCTCTCTGCCAAGAGCACTCTAACAATCTACTCAAGGAAGAACTTAATTTGACTCCACACATATATGTAATCAGTATGCACCTTATTCCATCAAAATTACAAACATTTATCCCTTTACATTACAACACCAACATTACTCAATACTAATTAACAAGATGAAATACTAGTTTTCCTTTCAAAATTACAAACATTTGTCTCATCATATTACAACACCAACATTACTCAATACTAATTAGCCAGATGAAATAACAAACTAATATAATATACAGCCAAAATAATCAAGTTCACAATCACTAATATCCAAACCAACATCGGTACATTCCAATTTCCTAGATTATGTCAATCAGAAATAATTTGTTCACTTCCTAACTTTGACTCTATTATTGCCTGCCTCCTAAAACATATATTACTGTTGTCTTCATTCAACACAGTATCGGTCATCACCCACTTTAACCAACCATGATGCCTACAATGATAATAGAGTCTTCCTAGGTTCTTGGTCGATCTAGAAATTAACACCAAAGCTCTTCGTCCGCAATCCCTGCATGTTATAGTTTCAAATTTCGTATTGTCGATGTTGTTGTTACTTGATGATGCCATGATGTATCGACCTAATAATAACATTTTCAATACTTAGTTTAAAAATGAATAAATTATAACATGTAGAGATTGAACAAATTACAACATTCAAAGATTGCATACTAAATCAATTCGAAAGTATTTAAACTTTTATTACTAAAATGGCAACATAGTTTTATATTTTAAAACCCTCTCAGAAACAGATGAAACACACATGCTACTAGGTCACTGAATATGTAACGATTCGACCCGACCCCTGAATATCACTGAATCTGGTAGCGCGGCTCACTTGGCTACCAGATTCAAGGAACTTTAGTACTTGTCCCGGAGGTCTAGAGTTCAAATCTGGGGATGGTAAAAATCCACTGCCGGGAGTGGGAAGACCGTAGGGCACGGCCTAGAGAGCTGCCTGATGAGGCTAGAGGGGTCATGTCACTACATAAAAAGGTGTCGGGTGTGGGAAGACCGTAGGGCATGACCTATAGAGCCGCCTGATGGGGCTAGAGGGTCATGTCGCTACAGAATAAGATGTACAACCAAAGCTCCAAAAGTTAGCAGATTAAGCTGAAGTGTAATATGCACATGCAAACGTTAGAAGCAAGCTACACCATAAGGAGTCACCATAAGTAATCAATCAAAGTAACTTCTTTGCCAATCCATTTGAGTGTAACTCATATATCTAAATCATGAGGTTAACCATTTAGATGATTCTAATGATCCTGTAGAAGCATATGAAAGTGGAATCTTTAGACTCTTCCAGGTATCGACACAATAGAAGATTTTAATGAGAATGTGGATCAATGTTCTTATGTTAATCAATCAAGACTAGGATGTTCTATGGTTACTTCATCTCTCTGAGGTATTATGTGAACAATGTTGATTATCGAATGTATGTTTGATGTCATTGTAATCTTATGAATGATAAAAACCTTGACGTTAACCTAGAGTAGGTGATATAGAATATTCTACGTAGAACCAAAAAAAAATCATGAGGTTAACCTAGAGTAGAGTGGAGGACGTAGAATATTCTAGCAATCCCAGAATGATCATCGAACAACAAGCTACAAGCTCTGGCATCGAGCATCTAAATCTAACTTGATCGAAGAAGAAGAAATCGAAGCCAAATAAGATGAAGATGAAAATGACTTTGAATAGATTTGATGATGCCACTAAATCTGCTTCCTTTCTCCCAAAGACAGGCGGCGCCGTTGACTTCCCAAAAAAATTTTAGGGTTTGGGACGGATTTGGGGATTGTCGAGGAAGAGAAACGGGCTACTGCCGCGAGTAAACGAACGAGATCGTGACTCCACTATGCACGAACAGAGAGAGAAACTTCGCTGGAAATTTCGCCGCTGAGGAAGAACGGCGCCGGATCTTGACTGCGTTTGGGGGAAAAAATTCGAACCGGCGAAAAGTGTAAAGGCGAGTTGGCGGAGAAGAAAGAGAGGAGATAGAGAAATCCCGCGCTTGTTGTTCGTTGCCAAAAGTTCCTCGTTCGCTGAATTTATTGTTTTATTATTTCGCTGTATAGTTGGAGCACCCATGCACGTAATCTCTCCACACCATTCGCGTTTGTGTTCGCTGCAAAACTTCGTTGAGTATATCATTACTCTTCTTTAAATATTGATGATATTTCATGATCAATTAATAAATTCTTAGTTACAATTTAATTTTGATTCTGTTTGGCTTATGATATGTCAGAGTTCATTGATTTATTGCTGTTATTGGTTACCTTCTTTAATCCTTCTTCTGTTATTTTATGCATGATCTAGTGATACTTCGATATGTGTGCGCGATTACACCCAACTTAAAAACATGCTGAAAATAAATTAAAATATTAACTTGAGAGCAGATGAATTAGTGTCGACCGATTCCATCGAAATTTTTCTATCTATCTCTGAAATAAATCACGAAAGTATATATATGAAAGTTCATGCTAACATAAATAAAATAATATATCAAATAATAATTAAATTTGAAATTATCAATTGGACTTTATAAAAATTTCTTACCGACCATCAAAATAAATCGAAAAATACTTACAGAAGATAATCTATAAGTCAATCATCCCATGGTAACGCATCCATTTAAAAGAAATTTTATCAGGAATGATAGAAATAATTAAAAACGAATCGTGAATGTTTTGATAATAATTAATTATCCTTCTATTGTATCATAGCCGTGGGAGTTAGAAAATTATTAATCAGGCCTGATATTGTTAAATCTGAGAAGCTCAATTCTGCTCAATAAAATTTTTATACCATCAAAAGATAAATCGAGGAAGTGGAGTAGAGAAAGAAAGAGAATGATAATGAATAGAGGAAAAGGATAAGCAAAAAGAAAATTTTTATTGAGTTGCGATAAATTTAACTATATTGAAATTTATTTATTTTTTATCTTTATTTTTTTAATTATTTAAAATAATAATTTTATATTTTTTTAGTATTAAAGGAATATAATTTTTTTCCTCCCCTCTCTTACCTCTTTTTCTCCCTCTCTCTAATCTCCACTCAAGTGAACATGTAGGCTTATTCTTAACAAATTGATCTCCAAGATTCTCAGCGCAATCATTTTATGGGATCAAATTAATTAAAAACTTTTAATTAAATCTGAAATTGATAGAAATAAATTGATCTATCTTTCTTTTCAACTTGATACAATTTAACAAATTTTTTTATTTTTTACTTTTTAAAAATAAATCAAAGGATAATATTAACCAAGGCAAATCGAAACCCAGTCCAGAAAATTTTTAAAGGTTTTAGGGTTCCAGTCCCTTTGGATGGAATTTAAAGAAGTGTAATTGGCTAAACCTAAATTTAAAAGGGGTTGAAAGAAATTAAAACTTGAAATTAGGGCTGAGATGGGGATTAAGCAGGATGGAAGGGTTTTTGTGCAAAATCACCATCCCCTTAAAAACTCATCCCTTTCCTTCTTTCTTCGCTTTCTCCGCCGAAGACACCCTCCACATGATCAAGCTCGACGCCCTCTCCTCTCGACCCTTCGACGCTGGAGCCTCACCTCAACGCCGATCTACCAGCCAACATTCTCTCCTCTTGACCTAGTGGCCGACAAACTCTGGTGTAGAACCTTTCCATTCTTCCCTAGAGCGTGGAAGCGAGATCTCTCCTTCGATCTTGCAGTGCCTCCTCGGATTGGGTATCTGTCGGCCGAGATTTTGGAGCGCTGAAATACAGCAGGAGACAGTGTGATAGGGCTAATTTCTGCCCTCGGATAAGAACGATGACAATTTGGACTTGGTTGTGTTATCGTTGAGTCATTGGGCGTGACATCTGGTTCTTCTTCGTTAATCCTAATCCACCTTCGGTCTACAGTTTCTGTAGGAGGTAAATTGGAGGAGGGCCATGGGTTACTAGCACAATTGGTGGATTAGAGATTGTCAATCCTACCTCCCTGTTCTTGTTCTATGCTAGATCCGAGCAGAGGCAACGCTTGAGACCATGACAGGTAAGGATCATGACTGTTGATCTAGTTGCGTTATGAGTTCTTGTAAATAATGTGTAGATCAGTGAAGTTGAATTGCTGAATTGATCATATGTCATATTTGGGTGTGAATTTGTTTCCGATGAATTGAGGGTTGATCTTGCTTATCTATAGTTTGATCTGTGGGTGCTACAATGAATGTTAGAATTGAAATTTATTTGTCTATATGAAGTGTAGCGTGACTGTACTATATATCATCTTGATCAAGTTATGAATGAATTGTTGAGGGCATAGTATTAGATCAGTATAGATAGGTTGTGTTTTCGTTTTGTGTTGTGACTGGAGTTCTGCCATGTGCCGCCTTTAACTTTGGGAATTGCCTTGTTTGAAATGAGATTTCAATTCTGTACGAGATTCATTCTGAATTGGTTATGGTTGTGCCTCATGTTGTAGTTGCTGCAATAAAAATTGTGTGACTTTGGAATAGTTTCATTAGCTTTAGATTTATGATCCTTTACCTCCCTGCGGGTTGTAATTGGATTAGTGAGGGGTAGAGGTTGGTATTGATTAATCTTGAGGAGTTGTGATTCTCGACAGTATGGTTTTGATATTAGTGGAAGTGGTGGGGTTTGCTCATTACGGCTGGGATAGTGTTTAATTAGGGTTGTCATCATGTTTAGCTAGTTATTATTTGTTATAATAGCTAAACATTATGTCCTTTGATATAGGACATTGATTGATTGGTGGCAGACTTCTTGATAGAGATTTCTCTTCACCTATAGGCTTCATGCTGGAGGCGAGTACCTCTGACTTATCTTTTTAGATATTGTCATATTATTGTACATAGTTTGTTATAGATAGTAGTAGGTTTATACGTTAGACCTGCCTTTTGTATATCATTACCCGATATCTGTTACTTACTCTTTGAGATGACTCATGTTTAGTTCTATACAATTTCGATATTTGTCATGTGTGGATATGTGCTTAGGTATAGTGGTAGATCACTCTATATCTACAGTGTGACTGATTCCTACATATACGTTGCATGTATACCTAGCGGTATGATTAATAGATCATGATACCTGTGTTAGACTTATGCATTTCCTATAGATGCATAGTTGAGGATCTGACTAGTGTTGAGGGTGTGAGTAGCATACACTACCTTTATGGGTGCATACTGAGCTATAGGCTCTGTACTATTGCATATTGGCGATCATCGGCTCCCCTAGGGTCTGAGCCCATTGCGCAGTCAAGTTTTCTATTTTGATTGAGCTATTTAGTGTTGTGCTATTACATGATGGCAACTACCGGCTCTCCTGAGATCTGAGCCCGTCACCAGTCATACCTTAGACATACTTGCATAGCCACAGGTGATGAGCTTCATACTTGCATAGCCACATCTTCTGAGCTTCATACTTGCATCGCCACGAGTATTTGGTGTCATATTTGCATAGCCACAAGTGTTAGGCTTCATAGTTGTATGCCACGAGTGTTTGGCTTTGCTATCATTGTGTGCCATGAGTGTTTGACTTCTCTGCGTAGTCGTGATAGAAACCATTTTGTTGATTATTTTAATTGCTAAAATCCATGTTTGACCTATGTTTTTATTGCTTAATTGTGAAATTGCCCTAGGTTTTAGAACTTACTCTTATTTTGGACTTAATTGCAAATTTACACATATTTGGATTATTTGGCCACTAAATTCTTGATTTATTTTTGTAGGCATCAAAGGTTCAAGGACTTAGGGCATATTGTGTCAAACTCGAGTCGGAAGTGACCCGGATCGAGTTATCAAGATTAGGATTAAATCCGGGCCGTCCGATTCGAGAGCGGCTAGATCTGAGTCATCCGGGACCATCTGAAGCAATCCGAGCTAGGATTAGGGTTGATCAAGCACTCTGATCAAGATCTGAAGATTTCATCCCAATCAGAGCTAAATCAACCGTTGGATCAAGCTTGGAGGGCTCTAGATCGTCCATTCAAAGATTAAGTTGATCTGGACCATCCGTTGCACATCTGGAGGATCCGAGCTACCACGAGGCAGATCCCGACCCCAGATCATCATCATCAAAGTTTGGCTCAAATCAGAGCAAGATCAGCCGTTGGATTTCCTCAAATCAATCTGGGCCGTCCATGCTTAAGTATTTAATCAAAAATTCGCTGCAGCTCACCTTCGTCGCGTCTTCCTCGCCGCAGCTCGTCTCCTTCAGTAGTTTAGCGATTTTCTTCATCGTTTCTTCAATTTCTTCGTTTGAAGGCGTGACCACCTCAATTCGAGCTCATCCTTGAGTGACAGCAAGGATTTGGATTGAGGCTTAGCTTAATTGGCGAGTTTTCAGTTGTTAGCTGCAATTTCAATTTCTGCCGTAGTTTCATTTCTGAATTTATTCAGTTGCTGTAGTTTTCTTGTATGGATTGTTTCTATCTCAATTGGAGGCTCTTCCTTGAGTGACAGCAGGGATTCGTGAGCTGAGATGAGGGATTGAGGCTTAGTTAATTTCGTTTATTAGCTGTTATCTCGTTTCTGCACTTTGTTCTGTTTCTGTAATTCGAATCAGATTGCTTAGTTTCAGTTTCTAATCGTTTTGCTTAAGTTAGGTTTATTTTCTGCAAGTAAATTAGCTAGGCATCTTGTTTAGTGAACAATCGAATCTAATTTCAGTTCGTTTCTCTGTTAATTGTTGCGTGCCATTTAATTTCTGCATTTCCTTTCAGTTTCTGAGTTTGTCTCAGATTGCTTGTTTTATGAATTTTTTCCGAGCTGTTTAGTTGTTAATTTTTGCTCTCGCATTAGATAGATAGTTTGCTTAGATAGCATAGCATTTAAGTGTAGTTTCCTGCAGTCCTATTGTTGCGTGCCAATTCAGATTGTGTGCCAACACAATTGCAGCAAATTCAGCATTAAGTCTGAACATTTCTTTTAGTTGTAGCTTCTGAGATTTGTGCCAAGTAGTTTCCAGCTTGCATCTGTTAGATCTTTACCTAATTAGTTGTTGCATTCCTGCATTAGTTTATAAAGCATTTTCTTTCAATATTGCATCCAGATCCTGCAATCCTGCACTCAGGTTCTGCTCCGAATTGTTGCTGCAATTCAATGACAGTTTCTGCAGAATATGACTTGTTTCTGAACTGACTAGTGTAATTTCTGAGCATCAGTACCTTGTAGCAATGAATTGATTCTGAATTCATGATTCTACAGTCTGAAGTTTTTGCATTCCAATTGATGCATTCATGGACAGTCCGGATTTTTTGCAGTTCTGCAGAAACATGCTTCTGCAGTTTAAATTCTGCAGTCTGAATTCTGCAATCTAGATCCTTTTCTGAGTTGCTCCATTCCAATCCGAATTTCCTCACTCATTCATGTTGAGCACTTCACTATGAGCTTGATTCCCAAGCTGAATTTGACTAACTGATTCTGAATTGTCAGTTTCTTGCACTCAGTATAAGTTTTTTTGGCACATGAGTTTGTTCCATTTGAGTGTCAAGTTGTCTCATTGTTGTGTTTTGTATCAAGTGAATGCTTTGGTTTTGAGAGGCAATTCCTGAAGATCAATACAAGTTGTGGTGTACTCTTACAATTTGATTTAATATTTGTTTTCCAAATTCGGTCAAGTTTCATTGGTTTGATTAAGTTGTTTAGTGGTTAAGCTCATCAATTGCCATTACTTGGTTTAAGTTTGCTAGGTCAAGTTTCTTCCTTTTCTTCATGCGATTTCATTTCATGTTTGCAACCCCAAAACCCAATTCTAATTGAAACCCAAATTCACAAACGACACATAAACACAAGCTCGAATCACACGACGTCAACTAGCCCCGAGAAAAAATACGACCTGTGGCCCCTTTACTACGTTTTCATATTTTGATTGCAAAAAGGGTTTCCAGCTTTCATTTATAAATTCTAAATTTGAGACCCACTTTCGTGACAGTCTATTTTGGGTCCGTCAAATTTTTGGCGCCGTTGCTGGGGAAGCAACTAGTTGATTTGTTTGATTTTTGCTTGTATGCTTTTGGACATATCATTTGGGTTCTATTTTATTCTGTTTTATCTTTTGTATACGGGTACTGCCATTTTTCTTTCTTGTTTTGTGACAGGGCTGCAAGATTAAAATGTGGTCACCAGAGTTCTATAAAGAGATAAAAGAGGCATTGGTGGAGTTGAAATGTTGGTGTAAGGAGATGGAATACCAATAAAAACATAAAACTCATTCATCTACTCACCAGCAGCCGATTCAGCCTACATTTCAGCCACCTCAGCTACAATTTCAGCTTCTCAACCAATTTCAGTAGCCCTGTTCAGAGTTTCAGCCTTTCCAGCAATTTCAGCAGCCACCACAGCAAGATTTCCAACAGCCCTACTCAAATTTCCAACAAATTCAGAATGGGCAGCCCCAATTTTCAGTTTTTGAGCAACCAAATCAGTTTTGTCAGCCTCAATTTCAGCAATTACAACAATTCCAGCCACCACAGCAATTCCAACAATTTCAGCCAGATTTTCGGCCAAGTCTATCAAATTTCCAAAATTTTCAGAATGGGCAGCCACTATTGCAAAGTTTTCAGCCCCAAATGCAGCAATTTCAGCCTAACTTTTAGCCACCTTATCAACAAGATCAGTCACAATTTCAACAATATCAGCAAGGGCAACCTTTCCAAAATTTTCAGCCATGGCAGCAAGAATTTCAGCCCACCCAATTTGAGTTTTCACCACCACAATTTCAACCTCAGATCCAAGAATTTCAGGGCTACAATTTTCAGCAATCTCCACCAATTTGTGAACCAAATTTTCAGCAGTATAATCAGCCTGTTCAACCATTTTATCAACCCCCACAGTCTCAATTTCAACAAATGTTTCAACAAGAGCTTCAAAACTTCGGAAGGCAAATGGAACAAGTGGCTAGTGATTTGAATCAGATAAAAGCCAAAAGATCAGGACAATTAGCTTCTCAAGCTACTTTTAATTCTGAGAGCCCCGGAGTTGGTTTTATATCAGTTCAAAGTGACCCTAGTGCATGGCCAAGTCCTTCTTCAAGTGATCTTGCAAAATTAGTAGAAGAAGAAGAAGTAATCATCAAATATAGGGCACCTACAGCATGCATCCCTCCGGAGATTCCTATTCAAAATCCATTGCTAAATTTTTCAGCTCCACAGGACCATTCTCATCTTTTATTTTGTGATGATAGTGTTATTGATGGTCCTAATTTTTCTAATATTGTTGTTGCAGATATTACTGAGGAAACATACACGGGAGATGATTCCACAGGTGTAGGGGATTGCACTAAGCCCCAGGGACCACCACAATTTACTGGTACATTAGAAGATTCAGAAGATGAACCAGAAAGTGTAGGGACTTGCATGGTGGAAGCAAGCACCCAAGGATCACCTATTCCAGTTGAGTGTCCACCAGAGCTTGAGGCTGAAGAGGAGCATGTACTTGACCAGGAGGAGGCCACAGATACATCTATTATTGTAGAACCTCCAGGTATTCTTCAGCACGCTCTGGTAAATATTTCTCCTCTTTGTTCAGAAAAATTCAGCGAGGTACCTAGTGCTGATTTTATTGGTTATGATGAATTTATTGATATACCTTGTGTAGAGATTGTTTGTGAAAATCTAATAGAGATACCAAAAATTGATTTTCTTGGTCATAATGCATTACTTGATACATCTCTTTTAGATATGGGTTGCGAACAAATTTTAGAGGCACCTATAATTAATGTTGTTTGTTATGATGAATCTCTTGATACATCTTTTGTGGATATGAATTGTGAAAAATTTTTAGAAGTGCCTGAAATTGATGTTATTTATTTTGATGAATCTCTTGCAATATCTTATGCTAAAGTTGAATGTGAAAAACTTATAGAGGTATCCGAGATTGATTTTGTTGGCTGTGATCCATTGCTTGATACATTCTTGATAGGAAATAATTGTGAAAATACTATTGATGTGCCAACAGTTGATTTCATGGGTTGTGATAAGTTTCTTGATATACCTTTGGAGGATATTACTTATGAAAAATTCATTGAGATACCAGAATTTGATTTAATTGGATATGATGCTGCTTTGGATTCATTTCATGCAGAGACTGATACTATTTTATTTCTTTCTGACCCTGCACGCTTGAGAGAGGTATTACATTGTTTTGTAGGGTCCAGAAGACTTCAGGAGTGGGTGCTCCAACTGAACAGACTTCAACCTCCTGGAAGGACTTCTGAAAGGCATCAAGAAGGAGGAGAAGATCTTACTTTAATCCATAGCCCTCCATTCCTTCAATGGATTTTGAACCTGAATCACCTTAGGCCACCAGAGAAATATTTTGTGAAGTTTAAGTGTGGGGGAGTCCTAATCCTCTCAGCCACTCATGCTCCTCCACTACTACGATGGAGGCTACTGCTTAATAGACTCCGACCACCAGAAATAAAGGGGAGTTTAGTCTTTCTTGTATTTTCTTTTATTTCATGTTTCATTTTTTTATGCTTTCTAGAAGTAGGATTTTCTTTTAAATTGAGTCCTTGTCAATAAAAGCATGTTAGTTCTCTTGGAAGTTTGTTTCTTACATGAGTAGAAATAAATGTATCCCTCTAGGTTATTCCATAGCATTTTAGAGTCTTTTGGAAAATAAATTAAATTTGGTTGTTAAAACTTAGGATTTGAGTTCATGGATGAAATCTTGGATGCTTGAGTACTACTTTGTTTTAGATTCTTAATTGAGGACTTGAGATGAATTATTTCTACCTAGTGAGAATTAGCCTTACTTTTGTGATACACATATGTTATTGTACTCTAGAACTTGCTTAGGTTCTTTCAAAATCATCTTTCAATGAATGAAGCACATCTATAGAGGCTAATCACTTTGTTTACCTTTCCATATCAATTTTAACAAAAATCATGTTCATTCCATTTTTCTTTACTCATTTCTTACTCTTACCCTCACTTTTCTTTGGACTTGTTGTTTGAAATGTTTCTAATGCTATTTTGCCCGAGACGGACAAAGATTTAAGTGTGGGGGAGTGACTAAAGTTTTGGATGTATTTCATGTCAAAAAGAAAATTTTTTTTGCCAAGTTGAAGCCAAAAGGTGCCAAGTGAGTTGAATTTGAATTTCAAAAATGAGCAAGAGAGGTGGTAGCCATTGGAGACTTAGATTCTTTACTACATTTTGAAGATCAAGTGGCATGCAATGAAAAGAAAAAAAAAATCTGCAATGCAAGAAAAAGAAAAAGTGATGGCACAGATTAAGCAAAAGTTTGTGCCAAAATGAAGTTATCTTGGGTTGGAATTGACTTGGATCAAAAACTGTAAAGTTGGAATTTTGGGAAGCTAAGATCAGCAACATCTTGTAGAGACTGAGTTGAAGCTGGTGGAGAGCAGAAAAAAATTGAGATCGGGAGCTGGAATTGCAGCAGAGAAAAAAAACAGAAAATGCAGTGAAGGCAAGGTCTGCTGAGCTGATTTCAATATCCTTTGGAATTGCAATTGTTCTTTGGTCGGAATGCTATGTACCAGCAGCTGCTCTTTGCTTAGAAGTCAAACACATCTTGCTAAATGGTTTGTGAGCTGGACAGATCTGAAAACAAGCTGAAAAAAATCTGTGCCACTGCAAAAGAAAATTTTGTTGCAGCTGAAAAAGAATTCTGAATTGCATTGAATTTGTTGCTGCCGAGTGCTACATCTGAGAGCTACTGAATGATACAAGCTGAACCTGGAAGCAAGCTGTAAAGTGCTGATGTTATTTGGAAGTTGAGACAAAAACAAAAAGAAAAAAAAACAGTTTGTATCAACTTAAATTGATTGTGCCATGGAGGGAACTTGAATTTGTTGGGCTGAAATTCTCTACTAAAAGGTGATGCTAATTGCTTGAGAAATCAGAGCATTACAATAAGTCTGCCGTGGAGCTAGAATCTGAAGTAGAAGATGCAGAAATCTGAAACCAATCTGTACAAATCTGCAATTGAAGTGCAGATCACCAAGTTGAAACAAATGCAGAAATGTCTCAAGTTGCTGATATAACTTCTGATTTTTCTGATACAAATTCTGATGCTAACTGGTCCGAAGTGTTCCAATTGAAGGTTGACTCCATCACTAGGTTTGAGAGAAAAAAAAAGAGAAAAGAAAAAAAGAAACAGTTTGAGAAAATAAGAAAAGAAAAGAAGAAGCAAGTTGGCACACCATTGACTTGGCACCATAAATCAGTGAAGATACTATCATCCAAATTGAAGATCTGCTCCATTACATTCTGAATTCACTAGAGAGAAAGAAAAGAGAAAATAAAATCAGAAAGGGAAGAAAGAAACAAGTTGGCACGCAATTGAAGAAACTTGGCACAAGGAAATCAAGGAAGGGTTTTTCATCCAATTCAAAGGAATTTATTCAAGTTTCACTCCACCATACTTTTGATATCACTAGAGGATTATAAAGATGGGGCAAAGTACATTGGAAACATACTTGAGCACTCAAGTCTTCCACTTTATCAATTTTTCCATTTCCTTGATTTTTACTCCATTTCTTACCATTTCCATGTTTTCACTTGTTTTTGTAGATGTGAATCCTAATCATGATTAATGGTGGAGAGTAGATAATAAGCAAGCCTATGGTGGTGCAAGAAGCATGTGCGTTTGAGTGAGCTCCACTTTCATCATCAAATTAGAACTTAAGGAGAGAGCCACTAAAATTTTCCTTGAAAGGCTTAGTGATTTAAATTCATCTCAATGACTCATGATTGATGAAAAGGCTAAGTTGTTGATTTAAGGACAAGATACTAATCCATAGAGCTTAGATTTTTGAGAATTAACAACCCTAGGTAATTTCTTTTCAATTGCTTCTAATTATGCTTAAGAAAGCCTAAGGGATACATACTTAGTAGTTTCGCGAGACGCTCAAGGTTAAGCGTGGGGGAGTTGATAGATACCATTTTGTTGATTATTTTAATTGCTAAAATCCATGTTTGACCTATGTTTTTATTGCTTAATTGTGAAATTGCCCTAGGTTTTAGAACTTACTCTTATTTTGGACTTAATTGTAAATTAACACATATTTGGATTATTTGACCACTAAATTCTTGATCTATTTTTGTAGGCATCAAAGGTTCAAGGACTTAGGGCATATTGGGTCAAACTCGAGTCGGAAGTGACCCGGATCGAGTTATCAAGATTAGGATTAAATCCGGGCCGTCCGATTCGAGAGCGGCTAGATCTGAGCCATCCGGGACCATCTGAAGCAATCCGAGCTATGATTAGGGTTGATCAAGCACTCTGATCAAGATCTGAAGATTTCATCTCAATCAGAGCTAAATCAACCGTTGGATCAAGCTTGGAGGGCTCTAGATCGTCCATTCAAAGATTAAGTTGATCTGGACCATCCGTTGCACATCTGGAGGATCCGAGCTACCACGAGGCAGATCCCGACCCCAGATCATCATCATCAAAGTTTGGCTCAAATCAGAGCAAGATCAGCCGTTGGATTTCCTCAAATCAATCTGGGCCGTCCATGCTTAAGTATTTAATCAAAAATTCGCCGCAGCTCACCTTCGTCGCGTCTTCCTCGCCGCAGCTCGTCTCCTTCAGTAGTTTAGCGATTTTCTTCATCGTTTCTTCAATTTCTTCGTTTGAAGGCGTGACCACCTCAATTCGAGCTCATCCTTGAGTGACAGCAAGGATTTGGATTGAAGCTTAGCTTAATTGGCGAGTTTTCAGTTGTTAGCTGCAATTTCAATTTCTGCCGTAGTTTCATTTCTAAATTTATTCAGTTGCTGTAGTTTTCTTGTATGGATTGTTTCTATCTCAATTGGAGGCTCATCCTTGAGTGACAGCAGGGATTCGTGAGCTGAGATGAGGGATTGAGGCTTAGTTAATTTCGTTTATTAGCTGTTATCTCGTTTCTGCACTTTGTTCTGTTTCTGTAATTCGAATCAGATTGCTTAGTTTCAGTTTCTAATCGTTTTGCTTAAGTTAGGTTTATTTTCTGCAAGTAAATTAGCCAGGCATCTTGTTTAGTGAACAATCGAATCTAATTTCAGTTCGTTTCTCTGTTAATTGTTGCGTGCCATTTAATTTCTGCATTTCCTTTCAGTTTCTGAGTTTGTCTCAGATTGCTTGTTTTATGAATTTTTTCCGAGCTGTTTAGTTGTTAATTTTTGCTCTCGCATTAGATAGATAGTTTGCTTAGATAGCATAGCATTTAAGTGTATTTCCTGCAGTCCTATTGTTGCGTGCCAATTCAGATTGTGTGCCAACACAATTGCAGCAAATTCAGCATTAAGTCTGAACATTTCTTTTAGTTGTAGCTTCTGAGATTTGTGCCAAGTAGTTTCCAGCTTGCATCTGTTAGATCTTTACCTAATTAGTTGCTGCATTCCTGCATTAGTTTATAAAGCATTTTCTTTCAATATTGCATCCAGATCCTGCAATCTTGCACTCAGGTTCTGCTCCGAATTGTTGCTGCAATTCAATGACAGTTTCTGCAGAATATGACTTGTTTCTGAACTGACTAGTGTAATTTCTGAGCATCAGTACCTTGTAGCAGTGAATTGATTCTGAATTCATGATTCTACAGTCTGAAGTTTTTGCATTCGAATTGATGCATTCATGGACAGTCCGGATTTTTTGCAGTTCTGCAGAAACATGCTTCTGCAGTTTAAATTCTGCAATCTGAATTCTGCAATCTAGATCCTTTTCTGAGTTGCTCCATTCCAATCCGAATTTCCTCACTCATTCATGCTGAGCACTTCACTATGAGCTTGATTCCCAAGCTGAATTTGACTAACTGATTCTGAATTGTCAGTTTCTTGCACTCAGTATAAGTTTTTTTGGCACATGAGTTTGTTCCATTTGAGTGTCAAGTTGTCTCATTGTTGTGTTTTGTATCAAGTGAATGTTTTGGTTTTGAGAGGCAATTCCTGAAGATCAATACAAGTTGTGGTGTACTCTTACAATTTGATTTAATATTTGTTTTCCAAATTCGGTCAAGTTTCATTGGTTTGATTAAGTTGTTTAGTGGTTAAGCTCATCAATTGCCATTACTTGGTTTAAGTTTGCTAGGTCAAGTTTCTTCCTTTTCTTCATGCGATTTCATTTCATGTTTGCAACCCCAAAACCCAATTCTAATTGAAACCCAAATTCACAAACGACACATAAACACAAGCTCGAATCACACGACGTCAACTAACCCCGAGAAAAAATACGACCTGTGGCCCCTTTACTACGTTTTCATATTTTGATTGCAAAAAGGATTTCCAGCTTTCATTTATAAATTCTAAATTTGAGACCCACTTTCGTGACAGTCTATTTTGGGTCCGTCAAGTCGCTAGTAGTTGGCTTGCTTGCCTCTTGTTCACCCGACCGCTAGTTTGGCGGTGGTCGGGGTGCGTACAAAACATGTCATTTCATCATGAGCATGTGATGCATTGCGTATTGGTTTGTGCTTGTTGCATTAGATTATCGCATATGTTTGACATGCATATACAGGAAACGTACACATTTGAATCGTGTATCGTTCTTGATGTTATATAGGGGTTAATTACAACACCCTGCAAGATAGACGGACTCTGTTATGTACTTACCTTTATGGTACGTTTGGTTGAAGTTATCATATATAACTTTAGTTATGTGATTACCAGGTAATTATATAACCAAAGTTATGGAGAATGAAACATAACTTAATGTTGTTTGGTTCAATTTAGATGATCAAATAAAATCTTGTTTGTTTGAAGGTATTAGTATATAATCTAGTATAATATTTTACCGTATTACACTTTAGTTTAATATAAGTATTATAATATTGTATGTTTGTCTAAATTAAAAATAAAAAATAAGATAATATTTTATACTTGTTTATACCCTCGATTTAAGTTTAAAAAATTATATTAGTCGTCGGATCGACGATCTACGATTATAAGTATTTTAATTTTTAAAAAATTATATCGTCACCGGCTGCCGGTCACCGTCGACCGTCGATCGTTGCCGGCAGTCGATCGTCACCGGCCACCGACGTGTTGGGCATGGATGATTAAGCAAAATTTGGGAAAGAAAAAATTTCATAACTCCGGAATCAAGAAAAATCTCATTTTTCCAATATTTTCTGATTCCTAGTTGCATGTCCCTTTTGCTGACGTGTTGGGCATGGATGATTACTTGGGAATCACTGATTATCTAAACCAAACAAGATTTTTTTTTGATAACCTTGGATGGATAACCAAAGTTATTATGTATAGCCCCCAACCAAACACACTCTTAGAATTTTCAGTTATGTATTATTTTCTGTACACGAGACTGTATCAGCGTGATTCTTACTGCTAGTATAACATACTATGCATATCTGTTTCGGTATTCGCTGAGTTTATTTGGACTCACCATTGTTCACCTGTTTTTACTTTCAGGTTGATTGGTCACCAGGGGAGTCCAGTTGCCAATTCCAGTTCCCGACGACTCCGACTTGGGTTCTTCCACGTGTTTATGCTTTCTAGTTTAGCATACTTCGTATTCTGTATTTGTTTTGTATCGCGGACTTGTATTGGATTGTATTTGACTCGTGGTTTATATTTTTGAGTCTTCTGTTGGATTTTACGAAATGTTTTGCTGGGCGCCTACCGGAGGGCAGCTCAGGTGAGGTTTATGGATTTCATAGTTATGGATGCATTTCTGTTACATGTTATATCATTATTTGAGGTCAGAGGTCATATATACTGCGTATGTGTTTGTGTAAATGTTCTTAAATTTTTCATCGTATAGAGAAGATATTGTCTGATTATATATTAGACCAACGATTTTCTCTCGGGGCGTGACAGATAGACCCAAATAATAGTTTTACATTGTCAAAAATTTTATTTTTCTCACTATCTAATTTCTTTTTTTACTTTTTTCCTCCTTAGTCAACTAATCTTTGTTTTTTTAAACTTTTCCCGAACTTTTTTGTTTTCTCGCTATCTAATTTCTTATCTTTGCTCTATATATCATACACCATTGGAGCAGATTGTTTATAACATTAAGATAATAATTTTTAAAATTTTAATTTCATCGTACTTGAATATTCAAACATCATATTACATGACCGACTAAAGGCATAGACCACTGGGACTTATACTTTATTAATTTATTTTGGAAAGAAATTGATAGGTAAATATTTAGAATAATTGACTAAAATAGATTTTATCCAAGATTTATTTTGAATGATAATTTTAATTTTTATTGTCAGTAATTTTTAATTTTTTT
>JAGFNQ010001543.1:318388-337809 GCA_024364735.1 Boesenbergia rotunda
ATTGGCCGTAGTTAAATTTTAATTTTATAATGACTAAAATTAGGTTGGATTGATAAATTTTAAATTTTTAGTTGTCAAAATTATATTTGGTTGATAATTTTAATTTTTTTATGGTCAAAGTTAGATTTAACTAATAATTCATAAAAAATTGTCAAAATTTAGTCAATAATTTTTTATTTTTTTATTGATCAAAGTTTGATTTACCTAATGTTAGGTTTGTTAAGTAAATTAAAATGTTTATTAGTAATACTTACGTTTTTTATATCTTTTATAAAAATTCTTAAACACATTTAATAATATTATTTCTTTCTAAATTTATTTTTTTGTCCATCTTTCGTTTTTCTTGCTGTTCATCATTATTTTTATATTATTGTTAATAGAGACTTAAATTTAGATTGAGTAGGTAGGTTGCCTCCTCTAAACAATTTAAATAATTTAAATTGAAATTTTATGAACTCATTTTAAGATAGATTCAGGTGGCTGATATGTCTAGCCCACAACCTACATGGGTTAGCTTGTAGTGGACTCAGAGTTGAGAAAAAAATTCCTTTTAAAATTTAAAAAAAATGAAAAATTCAATAGGCTCTTAGGCTTGACTCGCTTAATCCACCATTCAAATTTAAAATTTTCAATATGACTAGTTGGCCGATCCCGACCAGCCGTATGATGAATTTTTAGCAGGTCAATTTGTCCGGCAACAGATTGACCCATTTATCAACATTAATTGATATTGTGCATTCACAAATTCAACCTCATTCCTTTTTTTTTTTCGTTATTTGACCGTTAATGTCAAATAAAGATTATCAATTAAATATTTTAGTTAGATAAATTTAATTGATACTTTATTAAAATTAAAATTTATCAATAAAAAATTAAATTAATATGTATATTACTTAATATTATAATAATTAATAGTTCATTATCAAATTCAACTAGTATTTTTAATTTTTTTAATTTGGTAAATTTAACTTTATTTAGTTAATTAAAAATTTTTACTAAGTTATTTTTTAACAAATTATTTTTGAGATTTAAGAGAAAAGAATTTTTATTTTTTTAATTTACTAATAAAGGAATGGAACGTGATGTAATGATAAAATTATTATTATGTGGTTAATGATTAATCTTCACAATGCACTAAACTATTTTTTAAAAGTTATTAATAAAGTTAAATATTTTTAACAATATTTTATAATTTTGTATAAAATTAATATTTAAAAAAATTAAATTTATGCTTCGAGCTTTAATAAGTATTGAGACAGTTAGACAATCTTTTACCAGAAATATATGTGATATCATGAATTGGAAATTACAATAAATTCAATTTCACATTTATCTATTAGATAGCATAAAGGGATAATCTTAAGTTGCCGACGGGAAAGATGAGTTGTCGAGTTGTCCAAGAATGAGTGGGTCGTCGTTGAACTGCCAATTGCTTTCTAAGGGAGTATTTGGGAAGATTTTTGCTTCTTGAAAAGTGATTCTTGTAAAGATTATCTTGAAGTCAGTGAGAAGCTAAAGCATGGAGTGTTTGGAAATAGAAGCTAAAAGCTGATACAAGGTAAAGTTTGAGTGTTTGGTAAATAATTGCTTTCAAGCTTAATTTTTAGTTAAATGACAACAATATCCTTAAACTATATAAATTATTTTTTTTAATTATCTAAATATAATTTTGATACACCATCAATAATATTTTATATATTTATTATTATATTTTGAATATTATATCAAAATTAATTTTTTTAATAATATATATGTTTAAAAATATATAATTAATAAAAATATAAATATAAAAAAATGATAAAATTTATATAAATTTATAAAAAAATTATGAATATATAAATTATATGAAAATATAAAATTTTATTTAAAAGTATGGTGGCAATTATGTAAAATGATAAATTATTAAGGGTATAAATGTCTACTTTTAATTCTAGATCATAAGCAAAAAGCAGAAGCAGAAAAAAAACATCAAATTCTTGCTTCTAGCTTTTGGCTAAAAGTTATAGAAGTTAAAGCAGAATCTGGTATTCACAAACACTCAAAAATGCTTCTATGTAACTAGAATCTAAAAAGCAGCTAGCAGAAGCTCTCCCAAATACTCCCTAAGTCCGAGTGAGAAACTGAGTGTCCCCGAGTATATTGTCGAGTTCCCACTTGATTGAGTTGTCGAGTACCGAGTTGGGACATGCCCCTGAGTCGCTTGAGCAGTTGAGTTGAGACCCCGAATTCAAGTGGGTTGTCGAACGCTAAGTTGGGTGCCCAAATCCCCCAAATGTTGAGTTCGAATGGATCATTGAGTGCTCGAGAGCATAATCACAATGCTCGGGAGGACGTTTGACCTGTCGAGAATCAATGTAGAGTATTCGAGGAGTAATCCTGAGTCCGAGTGGGTCACTGCCGCTTGAGCATCTAATCAGAAAGGAAAAATTGAGGCTGTGTTTGACGCAGTTTCCTTAAAACAGATTCATTCCCCTCTCGCGGTGCTTTAAGATTATGACAAACGTCTATTTTTTCAGAATACAACGAAACGATGCAGTTTCCTTAAAACAAATTCATTCTCCTCCCGTGGTGCTTTAAGATTATAACATGACAAACGTCTATTTTTTTCAGAATACAACGAAACACCATAATGTTTCTTTTAAGAAGACTGCCAAGCGGGAAATGCATGACAATGTGGAAGAAACAAGAGGGAACAAAGGTGAATGGAGTTTCTTTTCTCTTCTCTTCTACCATTTTGCTCACGGTGACAGCCTCCTTATATAAGAACTCCAACCTTTAGCTATGTTTAATAGCTATTACTCAGCTATTCAACGCCTCAGCTTAATAGCAGCCACTAGCCATTACCGTCCGGGCAATTACAAAGCCACAATTAATCGACACATGTATCTATTACATACTTGAGTAGCAAGAAAAAAGAGGATTATAACCACCGACTTTTACCCTCCAAGCATAAATATTGGTTAATTTACTTATACAAATTTTGTACCAACCAGTCTCACATTCAAGACCATGGGCGGCCCTGAGGGTGGGCAAGCAGGGCAATTGCCCAAGGCCCCACTTTGGGTGGGGCCCCAAAAATAATTATTATATATATATATATATAATATCATATTGCACACGTTCAATATTTCTTCAGAATTAGTATATTTTTTAAAAATATTTTTTTAATATATTTTTCCTCTCCGTCTCCTCTCCTCTCTCTCTCATTAACCTCCGAACGAATGATGAAACAAGGGCAAAAGCCCTTTTTATCGCCGCAACGTATTCCCTCTCCGATCCCTCTCTCTCAGATCCATGCTTATGAAGCAGTTTTTCTTTCGACGCCGTGATGCCCTCTCCCTCCCCCCTCTCTCTCTCTCCCCTCCTCTCTTGTCGACCTACGAAGTGAAGGCAAACCTTATTCTGCCGCCGCAACAACTTCTATCTCTGATGCACACGTTGACATCACTCTCCACCCCTTGAAACATTCACCGTCATCCCTTGGTGCCGAAGGCGGCAAAAATACTGCACATTCCAGTGCGGACTCCATCTCTTCAGATGAGTTTGTAGCCTCGATTGTGTGTCATTCGGAACGTTATTGATTGTTGAATAAGTTATTTTGAGAAATTAGGTAAAAATATTCTCTAATATCTAGTTTCTTCAGCAAGAGGAAGGTCCAAAATAACCAAATCTAAAATTTCGTCTAGGGCCCAATTTTTCTCAGGATCGCCCTTGTTCAAGACACACAAGTTGTGCGCGAATACAAGTCACTTTTGGTTCAATACAATCCAGGCGTTGAATTTACACCCTCTATACATGTGCGCATGAGAGAAAGTCTCTCTGCTCCCGGGGCTATGGTGCAGCAGTAAGACAATTAATCATCATCTCATGCATTCACGGTTCGATCCCTAGCTACTGTGTATTTTGCAAGAGTTTTCTTCCAAATGGGACGCGAACCCTGGGACATTGGGTTTCGAGATCGCTCGTCGTGAGCACTTCCTAATTTACCCTGGTAGCCGGCGGAAAACTTTCGTGGGGCCGGGTCGGTCATCCCAGATTCATTTATTACCTGATTCATCTTTTTTTTTAGAGAGAAAGTCTCACCCCATACATAAGTTCACAACTTCAATGCTTGTGATACAATATAAATCAACCTCAATGCCATTAAACACCCAATATGGGACTAATTAGGGTTAGGTATTCAGTTGAAAATGGAAGCAATCGAACTGAACAAATAGAAATTTTTTGAACCAACCAAATCGGTTGATTTTTTTTTTGACAAAACAAAAGAAATAGAAGCAATAAAATATTGGTTAAGTGAACTTTTCAAAAAAAAAAAATCAGTGTTACCTATTTGCACTATGAAGAAATTATTGATGCAGTCTGACCCTGATTGTTGTTTTGGTGTTGACACCGATTTTAGTTAGGTTGATGATTATGATTATGATTAAGTCCTGATCGGGGATTAGGCACGGTGTTAAAAAGTCCTAACCTGGAGGGTTAGGTATGAAAAGTCCTAGCTTGGAGGGCTAGGTGTTGAAAAGTCCTAACCTGGAGGGTTAGGTGTGAAAAGTCCTAGCTTGGAGGGCTAGGTGTTGAAAAGTCCTAACCTGGAGGGTTAGGTGTAAAAAGTCCTGGCTTGGAGGGTCAGGTCCTAGCTTGGAGGGTCAGGTCCTAGCTTGGAGGGCTAGGTTGATGAAATCCTGGCTTGGAGGGTCAGGTCCTAGCTTGGAGGGCTAGGTTGATAAAATCCCGGCTTGGAGGGCCAGGTCCTAGCTTGGAGGGCTAGGTTGATGAAATCCTGGCTTGGAGGGTCAGGTCCTAGCTTGGAGGGTTAGGTTGGATGAAATCCTAGCTTGGAGAGCTAGGTTGGAGACCCTGGATCGGTCTGGTGACCGATCAGGGAAGTTGGCACGGTGCTCCTTCGTGGATCGGTCTGGTGACCGATCCAGCGATGACTGATCGGTCTGGTGACCGATCAGGGAGCACACAGTGACCTTGTTGGGCTACTGATCGACTCCTGATCGGTCTGGTGACCGATCAGGGAGCATGCAGTTCACTTACTGCTCTGTTCCTGATCGGTCTGGTGACCGATCAGGGAGCATTCAGTGAGTTTGAGTTCCCCTACTGCTCTGCTCCTGATCGGTCTTGTGACAGATCTGGAACACTGTTCAGACCGTTCTGGAGAACGATCAAGTGTTACGGGCTCCGTCTTATAACCGATCAGGCCGGAGCCTGATCGGTCTGGTGACCGATCATGGAGCATTCAGTGAGTTTGAGTTCCCCTGCTGCTCTGCTCCTGATCGGTTTGGTGACCGATCTGGAACACTGTTCAAACCATTCTGGAGAATGATCAAGTGTCGCGGACTCCGTCTTATAACCGATCAGGTCGGAGCCTGATCGGTCTTCCTGATCGGTCTGGTGACCGATCAGGTCACAGCCTGATCGGTCCGGTGACCGATCAGGCTCGTGTGGCCGCGAAAGCTGGGAGTCCCAGCAAAGCGGTGGATCGGTCCGGTGACCGATCCACGACCCCTGGATCGGTCCGGTGATCTATCACTTTAATTCAAATGCGCTGTCAGACGCTCTGATCGCGTCTGATCACACCTGCTTTCACTGATACGCTACTGATGTCACTTTGATCTTCTCTGCTATTACTGATACAAGTTTGATTTCATTTGCTAAACTTCTGATTGAGTGTGCAGGTGATAGGGATGACTTCAAACATTGAAGGATGGTCAACTGAGTTCTTTCCATGTATCAGTTTTGGCTGTTTCTACGTCTCAGGTTGCAACGGCTGCTGGAGCTGCTGACTGGGGCTCGACTGAGGGAAGCTCAGGGGTCCAGAGAGGTCAGAGTTGCTGGGCAGTGGCAGTGAAGCAGCTGGTAAGCTGTAGTGGAGCGTCTGGTGGCTGGCGATGTGAGTTGCAGAGGTCAGATGCTTTAAAGACCTGAGAAGTGGAGAAGAGCAGGAGTTGTTGTTAGAGCTTGCGAAATTTCTTACTGCTACTACAACTCTTGTGCTCTTGCGACATCGTCGATTAATCTCTGAAGCAACCTCTGTTACTTGAGCATTTGGAAGAAGAACCAGGAAGCTTGGCGAGTCCATCAGCGAGAAGACACGAAGAAGGGAGTTCTTGCGTGAGATCTGCGCTGGGTGGAGCTCGGTGAGAAGTTTGCTTTGGATTCTTGCTGTCCTAAGTGCTCTGTAAGATCCTTCTTGTATTTCATTGTGCTTAAACTTTATCTCTGTTGAAACGCTGTGGAGAGGTTACTCCACCGAGAAGGAGTTTATTTCCGATTGCAACCCAGAACCCGAACATCTATTTGAAACCCGAAAACACAAACGACACATAAATACAAGCACGAATCAAATTATATCAACTAGCCCCGAGAAAAATACGACCTGTGGCCCCTATATTACATTTTCAGATTTTGATTGTAAAAAGGGTTTCCAGTTATTCATTCATATCTAAATTTGGTAGACCCACATTCGTGACATCTCTATTTGGGTCCGTCAAATTTTTGGCGCCGTTGCCGGGGAAGCAACTAGTTGAATTGTTTGATTTTTGCTTGTATGCTTTTGGCCATATCATTGGGTTCTATTTTATTTTGCTTTATCTTTCGTATACGGTTGCTGCCAATTTTTTCTTGTTTGTTGTGTGACAGGGCTGTAAGATCAAAATGTTTTCACCAGAGGAATATACAGAGCTCAAAGATGCACTGGTGGGGTTAAAAAATGTGGTTAAGCACTTGAAATCCCAACAGAGACCTAACAGGGACGCATCTACTTACCAGCAGCTATGTCAGCAATTTCAGCAGCCAAGTCAACCAAATTTCCAACAATTTCAGCAAGATTTTCAGTCAAATCAGAATTTTCAGAACGGGCAGCCATTATTCCAGAATTTTCAGCCCCAAATTCAGCAATTCCAGCCCAACTTTCAGCCACCTTATCAACAAGATCAATCACTTTTTCAAGGAATTCAGCAAGGGTGTCGAGGTAATTTGAATTTTCAGCAACCACCCTTCCATCAAGTTCAACCAAACCCAAATTTTCAGCATTTTAACCAAGATTTTCAGCAGCCTTTTGCAAGTTTCCAGCAGGGAAATAACCAATTTCAGCCTCTACCTCAGCCATGGCAGCAAGAATTTCAACCTATACAGAATTTTCAACAACCTTTTCAATATTCACAGCCATGCGATCAGAATTTTCAGCTACATAACCAGAATTTCCAGCCCATGCAAATTCAGTTTTCACCACCACAAATTCAACCTCAGATCCAAGAATTCCAGGGCTACAATTTTCAGCCATCTCCCACCGACTTGTGAACCAAATTTTCAGGCAGTTTTAATCAGCCTGTTGCAACCATTTATCAACCCCCACAGTCTCAATTTCAACAAATGTTTCAACAAGAGCTTCAAAAACCTCGAAAGGCAAATGGAAAAAGTGGCTAGTGATTTGAATCAGATAAAAGCCCAAAGATCAGGACAATTAGCTTCTCAAACTGTTTTTAATTCTGAGTGCCCCGGAGTTGGTTTTATATCAGTTCAAGGTGACCCTAGTGCAGGGCCAAATCTTTCTTTAATGGATCTTGCAATTTTGGAAGAAGAAGAAGAAGTCATCAAATATAGGGCACCTACAGCATGCATCCCTCCGGAGATTCCTATTCAAAATTCATTTTCAAATTTTTCAGCTCAAGAAGAAGAAACTGAAGCTTCACAGGACCATTCTAGATTTTTATTTTGTAATGATAGTGTTATTGATGGTCCTAATTTTTCTGATATTGTTGTTGCAGATATTGTAGAGGAAACATACACGGGAGATGATTCCACAGGTGTAGGGGATTGCACTAAGCCCCAGGGACCACCACAATTTACTGGTACATTAGAAGACTCAAAGGATGAACCAGAAAGTGTAGGGACTTGCATGGTGGAAGCAAGCACCCAAGGATCACCTATTCCAGTTGAGTATCCACCAGAGCTTGAGGCTGAAGAGGAGCATGTACTTGATCAGGAGGAAGCCATGGATACATCTACTCTTGTAGAACCTCCAGGTATTCTCCAGCATGCTCAAGTAAGTATTTCTCCTCTTTGTTCAGAAAAATGCAGCGAGGTACCTAGTGCTGACTTTATTGATTCTGATGAATTTATTGATATACCTTGTGTAGAAAGTGTTTGTGAAAATCCGATAGAGGTACCAAACATTGATTTCATTGATCGTACTGCATTACTTGATACATCTCTTGTAAATATGGATTGTGAAATAATTTTAGAGGCCCCTATAATTGATGTTGTTTGTTATGATGAATCTCTTGATACATCTTTTGTGGATATGTATACTGAAAATTTTTTAGAAGTGCCTGAAATTGATGTTATTTATTTTGATGAATCTCTTGCTATATCTTATGCTGAGGTTGAATGTGAAAAACTTATGGAGATATCTGATATTGATTTGATTGGCTGTGATACATTGCTTGATACATTCTTGATAGGAAATAATTGTGAAATTTCTATTGATGTGCCAGAAATTGATTTCTTTATTTGTGATGAGTATCTGGATGCAAATTTTGTAGGAAATGATTTTGATAATTTCATTGAGATACCAGAATTTGATTCAATTGGATATGATGCAGTTTTGGATTCATTTTATGCAGAGACTGATATTATTTCATTTCTTTCTGACCCAGCACACTTGAGAGAGGTATTACATTGTTTTGCAGGGTCCAGAAGACTTCAGGAGTGGGTGCTCCAACTGAACAGACTTTAACCTCCTGGAAGGACTTCTGAAAGGCATAAAGAAGGAGGAGATGATCTTGCTTTAATCCATAGCCCTCCATTCCTTCAATGGATCTTGAACCTGAATCGCCTGCGGCCACCTGAACAAAATTTTGTGAAATTCAAGTGTGGGGGAGTCTTAATTCTCCCAGCCACCCAGACACCTCCACTACCACGATGGAGGCTACTTCTGGATAGACTCCGTCCACCAGAATAAAGGGGAGATTGTTCTTTCTTGTACTTTCTTTTATTGCATTTTTCATTTTTCATGCTTTCTAGAAGTAGAGTTTTCTTTTAAATTGAGTCCTTACTAATAAATGCAAGAGTAGAATGCATAGGAGTCATTGTAAATACCTTGTTATTTCTTTTAGCACTTTTTCTTGCATGACTAGAAATAAAAGTATCCCTTTAGATTTTCTCCATAGCATTTTATAGTCTTTTGAAAATAAATGGAATTTGGTTGTCAAAACTTAGGGTTTGAGCTAATGGATGAAATCTTGGATGCTTGAGTACTATTTAGCTTTAGATTCTTAATTGAAGACTTGAGATGAATTATTTTTGCCTAGTGAGAATTAACCTTATATTTGTGACACATACATGTGATTGTACTTTAGAACTTGCTTAGGTTCTTTCAAAACCATATTTCAATGATTGGATCACATCTATAGAGGCTAATCACTTTGTTTCCCTTTCCATATCAATTTTAACAAAAATCATGTACATTCCATTTTTCTTTACTTATTTCTTACTCTTACCCTCACTTTTCTATGAGCTTGTTTGTTTAGAATGTTTCTAATGCTATTTTGCCCGAGATGGACAAAGATTTAAGTGTGGGGGAGTGACTAGTGATATGAAAGAAATTTTTATCAAGGATGCACTTCAATTCGAAAAAAAATTTTGTGCTAAGTTGGATTGATACCAAGATCAAGTGGGAAGAAGTGTTTAAGGATGGAAGCAATTGGAAATCTCAATTCCTTATTATATTTTGAAGATCCAAATAGCGTGCAAAAAGAAAAAAATCAGAAAAGTTTGGCACGCAAATGAAAAAAAAAAGATGGCACACAAAAGCTTGTGCCAAGGTGAAGAAAGAAACAAAAATCTGCTATTTTGGATGGGAAATTGACTTGGATCAAAACTTGGAAGTTGGAATTGAGGAAGCTAAGTTCAGCAGCAAATCTAATAGAGTTTGAATTGAGGCTAACCAAACCTGATCCAAAACAGGAAGTTTGTGCTAAATCTGATCCAAAACAGATTTGGATCAGTTGAGAGTTGGATTGCAAGAAAAACAGCCTGATCTGAGCTAGAACTGAATTAGAGGATGCAAGGATGAATAACCTAACAATTCTAGAGTTTGAAATTGAGATCGAGAGCTGGAATTGCAGCAGAAAAAAAAATAGAAAATGAAGTGAAGGCAAGGTCTGCTGAGCTGATTTCAATATCTTTTGGAATTGCAGCTGTTCTTTGGTCGGAATGCTATGGACCAGCAGCTGCTCCTTGCTTAGGAGTCAAACACATCTTGCTAAATGGTTTGTGAGCTGGACAGATCTGAAAACAAGCTAAAAAAAATCTGTGCCACTGCAAAAGAAAATTTTGTTGCAGCTGAAAAAGAATTCTGAACTGCCTTGAATTTGTTGCTGCCGAGTGCTGCATCTGAGAGCCACTGAATGATACAAGCTGAACCTGGAAGCAAGCTGTAAAGTGCTGATGTTATTCGGAAGCTGAGACAAAAACAAAAAGAAAAAAAAACAGTTTGTATCAACTTAAATTGATTGTGCCATGGAGGGAACTTGAAATTGTTGGGCTGAAATTCTCTACTAAAAGGTGATGCTAATTGCTTGAGAAATTAGAGTATTACAATAAGTCTGCCGTGGAGCTAGAATCTGAAGCAGAAAATGCCTTGTACAATTCTGAAATTGAAGTGCAAATCATCAAGTTTAAACAAATGCAGAAATGTCTCAAGTTTGCTGATATAACTTCTATTTTTTCTAATACGAACTCTGATGCTAACTGGTCCGAAGTGTTCCAAATGAAGGTTGACTCCATCACTAGGTTTGAGAGCAGAAAAAGGAAAAGAAAAAAAAACAGTTTGAAAAAAAAAAGAGAGAGAACAAAATGACACAAAAATTGGAGTTGTTGGCATTATGATACTAGTGAAGATAATCTTATCCACGTTGAAGATTTGTTCCATCATCATTCTGATTTCATTAGAGAGAAAGAAAGAAAGAAAAAATTCAGAAAAGGAAAAAGAAGAAGCAAGTTGGCACGCAATAGGCAAACTTGGCACATTGAAACCAAGGAAGGTTTTTTTATCCAAATCAAAGGCATTTACTTAAATTTGACTCCACCATACTTTTGATATCACTAGAGGATTGTAAAGATGGGGCAAAGCACATTGGAAACATTTTTGAGCAACCAAGTCTCCCATTTTATCAATTTTTCCATTTCCTTGATTTTTACTCCATTTCTTACCATTTTCCATGTTTTCATTTGTTTTTGTAGATATTGATCCTAATCATGAATAATGATGGAGATTAGATAATAAGCAAGCTTATGGTAGTGCAAGAAACATGTGTGTTTGAGTGAGCTCCACTTCCATCATCAAGTTAGAACTTAAGGAGAGAGCCACTAAAATTTTCCTTGAAAGGCTATGAGTTAGATTCATCTCAATGACTCATGATGGATGAAAAGGTTAAGTTGTTGATTTAAGGACAAGATACTAATCCATAGAGCTTAGATTTATGAGAATTGACAATCTTAGGTAATTTCTTTTCATTTGCTTCTAATTATGCTTAAGAAAATCTAGGGGATACATACTTAGTAGTTTCGCGAGACGCTCAAGGTTAAGTGTGGGGGAGTTGATAGATTCCATTTTATTGATCATTTGAGTTGCTAAAATCCCTGTTTGACCTATGTTTTTAATGATTAATTGTGAAATTGCCCTAGGTTTTAGGATTTCCTCTTATTTTGGACTTAATTGCAAATTTACACATTTTTTGGATTATTTGGCTACTAATTTTTTGATATATTTTTGTAAGCATGAAAGGATCCTGGACCTAGAGTATATTGGGTCAAACTTGAGTCGGAAGTGAACCGGATCGAATTATCAAGCTTACGATTAATCCGGGCCGTCCGATTCAAGAGCGGCTAGATCTGAGCCATCCGGGACCATCTGAAGCAATCCGAGCTAGGGTTAGGGTTGATCAAGCACTCTGATCAAGATCTGAAGGTTTCATCCAAATCAGAGCTCAATCAACCGTTGGATCAAGCTCAGAGGGCTCTAGATCGTCCTTTCAAAGACTAAGTTGATCTGGACCATCCGTTGCACATCTGGAGGATCCGAGCTACCACGAGGTAGATCCTGACCCCAGATCATCATCATCAAAGTTTGGCTCCAATCAGAGCAAGATCAGCCGTTGGATTCCCTCAAATCAATCACAGCTGTCCATGCTTAAGTATTTAATCAAATTTCCCAGCTGCTTCAGCCTTCGTCGCGTTTCCTCGCCGCAGCTTCGTCTTCTTCGTTTCTTCTTCAGTTCTTTAGCTAATTTCTTCATCCAAGGGGCACGACCACCTCAACTCTTCATCTAGATCAAGAATTGAGTCTTTGGTGATTGTTTCTTGAAGAATTCAGCTCCATTTGCGCCGGAACAGGGATTGTTTGAGGGTTTCAGCAATTCCTCAGTCCGACCACTTTCTTCTCAACCACGATCCATTTCCAAGCTTCTGAGCCATTTGTAGGGGTTCTCAGGTGAACTCAGAAGCTTCCCAATTCATCATCGCAGCTCCACCAATTGAGATAGAGAGATTCAGACTGTAATTTCCAGCAAGCGCAGATTTGATGCAAAATCAACTTCAGAAATGATTGTCCACTGATTTGCTAAGCCTAGGGGTTCGAAGCCAGCTCTTGATTGACGACCAAGAAGTTCTTGAGCTGAAGAAGGGTTGAGGAATAGTTTAGCTAGCTAATTTTCATATTTTGTAGTTGTAATTTCATTTCTGCCGAATTCTGTTCTGTTTCTGCAATTTTCAGTTTTCAGCTGTCTTAGTTTGTAATTCTGAATTGTTTGGTTTCATTAGGTCTTTAATTCTTAGAGCTAAGTAGTTTAACAACTTGTTTAGTGAACAATCGAATCCAATTTCAATTCGTTTCTCTGTTAATTGTTGCGTGCCAACTACATAGTTTGCGTGCCATTCAAATTCAGTAATTGTCTTTCAGTTTCTGATTTGTATCTGAGTGTTGGTTTTCTATTTTGTCTCTTCATTTTGTAGTGGTTCATTCCTGCATTCGAGTTAGGTATATGTTTGCTTAGTTAACTTAGAGCTCAGTTTCAATTCTTGCAGTTCATTCTAGGTTTTCAGCTCAGCTAGTGCTGAATTTCTGCAAATTGAATCTGAATCACTGCATATTTCGTTTCTGATTTCTTTTGCTTTTCAAGTTCTGGTTTCATGTTTGCATTCCTTTATAGAATCTTGTTTAGTACTTTCCTAAAACCTGTGCCTCCCCAATCGAACCACTCAGTTTTAAAAAGTTGAGTTGAAAGCTCACTCAATTATTAATTTAGAGTTAGTTTTGGCACAAGGAGTTCTCCCTTGCGTGCCAACTGCCTTGGATCCATTTGCATCGAATTTCAACTTGATTTTGTGGGATAAGATTGTGTTTGAAATCAATAAGTTTGAATTTACCTAATTCTGAATTTTGTGGGCAGTGATTGACTTCCAAAAACATTGCATGCTAAATTGATATTTGTTGCTTGTGAAAATTTCCAAATCTTCTTTGCATTGATTTGTGTTAAGCTTGATTAATTCCGAAAACTTCATCACTGCCTTTGCTTCATTTCCTAGCATATCTTTTGTATTCTTGAAATCGAAATCAGATCTGTGATTTTTTTCCAAAATTGTGTAAATGCCTTGATGAGATTTTCCATTGTTTGAGTCCATGGATTGCCATTACTTTGTTTAAGTAGCTTGGTTCAGTTTCCTTCTTTCTTTATGCTTTCATTGCGATTTTATTTCCGATTGCAACCCAGAACCCGAACATCTATTTGAAACCCGAAAACACAAACGACACATAAATACAAGCACGAATCAAATTATATCAACTAGCCCCGAGAAAAATACGACCTGTGGCCCCTATATTACATTTTCAGATTTTGATTGTAAAAAGGGTTTCCAGTTATTCATTCATATCTAAATTTGGTAGACCCACATTCGTGACATCTCTATTTGGGTCCGTCATGTAGCTCCTTGTAGGTGGAGAAACCTCGCCACGATCTGAACAATACCTCTGAGCACAATGACTACTAATTGGCCTTTAATCAAAGCCAATTTCGTCAAAAACTCTCAGCCAAAACCGAGCCCTTTTAAATAGTGCTCAAGGCTGAGAAGACTGTTACCAGTCGACTGGTCCAAGGTTAGTCGACTGGTCCCACTTGAATTCGAACGTTGCAACTTCAACGTTCGAATTTCCAGCCACCACCAGTCGACTGCCCCATTTGCAGTCGACTGATCTTTCTGTGGCATATACCAGTCGACTGGCCCTGGGGTCAGTCGACTGGTCCACCCCTAAACCTAGGGTTTCCCTTCCCGAGTATAGTTCTCTCACACTCGGACTCTCACGACTTAGCTGACTCTTCACCAGCAGCCTCGACCCTGTTGCCTTCAAGCCCTCTTCGACTTTGGCTCTCGTCCCTCGGATGCACGCAAGCCCACGACTCATCTCCCCATGCCATCCTTCGCGTATGCCTTGAAGTCTGCTTCCCTCGGCTCATCATCCCTGCTATATTCATGGTCCCTTGGATGCGCACACAAGCCCACGGCTTGCCTCCATGTCATCCTTTACCATACCCGAAGCTGTCCAGCTAAGTCCATGTGTATCCTGCAAACCTGCACACTCAAATACATATATCAAAACACAAGGTGAACCTAACTTAAACCCTTTACCCAAACATCAAAACACATGGTCATTCTGGACCATAGATTGTCCCAACAATCTCCCTCTTTTTGATGTTTGACAATACGTTTAAGTTAGGGAAAACAAATAGCAAATACAATGCTAATAACCATTTGAACTTACGTTGCCAAGGCTTCACCTTAGATTTATACCGCCAATGCATATGCAATGCAAACATGGATCCTACCACAAGGCATCCCCACACCAAACCTCCCCAAGAGTTAGGACTCTTACCAAAACGGGCTTTTAAAGAACCTCTTCAAGGCTCTTCCTATATTGGACTTACAAAGGCTCTCCCTATATTGGACTTATAATGGCTTTTTAAGAACCTTTCCAAGGTTCCCCTTATGCCACCAAATGTGCAACAATGCTCCCCCTTTACCTTAGCTCCCCCTAGACCTAGGATTTCTTACAAATGCGTGTTTGGTTTCCCACTTAAACTTAACACTTCTCCCCCTTTGTCACACATCAAAAAGGACTCCAACAATCTCCCTCTTTTTGGATCTTTTACCTCCTAATGATCATAAACACAGTGTACTAACCCCCCATAAGATTACACATTTATTTTACACCATTTGGACACCTTTCGATTGCTGAAAAACCAATTCAACCTTGACCAGTCAACTGCCTCCTGTATCAGCCAACTGATACCCTGAAAATCCCATTTTCAGCATTTCTGACTCAATTTCAGAAATACACCAGAAATTTCACAAATCTCCAAAAATTCCCAAATTTTGTGGAGAGATTTGTGGTACCCATATTTACTTGGAAAAAATACATTTAAAAATGTATCTATCACCAATCCTAAGATTGACATAAAACCCAAAACTAGCTAAATGGTTTAATTGAACCTTGACCTAAAGTCCTAGTTTTGGCTTCCTCTTGATGTATCTGCTCATACCAAACCACAATGCCTCCCTAGCATTGGTTTATATGGTATTTATACATCAAAAACCCCTTTCCATGCAATATGACCCCAATGTCATATTTTCATGCATGAAACTCAAATCTAATGTGTCAACTCCCTAAGATCGAGACTCAAATCCGTCTCCACATCCCTTGGCACACTTCATGACCCATCTAGTCTTCCGAGAGAAACCCTCCCGAGATCCATAAACCATGGGTCCCAACTTGGCTTCTAGAGCTCCCCCTTGAGCTCTTAGCCTTAGCCACCTCCCTAGGTGACTCAACCCACGCTAGACCACACTGGTGTACCTTTGGTGATTCTTGGTCTATAACCTTACCTTCCTTAACTTTGGACACCTTATCCTTGGTTAAGCACTTCTTACCCTTAAATGACATTCCCTTGTCATTCTCTAACCTTCCATCTTTGGCATAATTATATGCTACCCTAGCATATTTTCTTCCATTTGTCTTGGATGCACCCAATTTGATATTTTTGGATTTTTGAGCACCCAAACACATGTCAAGTCCCCTAGGTTTAATAATGACCCTACGTAGGACTCTTTCCATTTCTCCAAGTCTTGCCCTCAAGACTTAATTTTCCAACTCTAGAGCCCCAATCCTAGAGTCAACATGTCCACCTTAGACATTCCTAGACCTACTTATCCTTCTAGACATATGTCTCCCCTTCTTGGGATTTGTCCCTTGATCATTAATCACCTCCCTTCCCTTAGGCATGGTAGTTTGAGTCTTTCTTGGTCTAGCCTTGGGTAATGATTTCCTAGAATTATCTACCTTGTTAATCATATTCCTATCATTATACCTAAATTCATGATTATTTTTAACAAACATATAAGAATTTGAAATTAGATTTAATTTTAAACAAGAGATTTCCTTCCCTTTTACCTTTGAAGCTCCCCCTTGACTTGAGCTCCTCTTCTTTTCCAATTTCTTTAAGTGCGCCAATTTCTTGATTTCTTCTTTCTTTGGGCACTTGGTGTGGTAGTGTCCATGCTCACCACACGTGAAGCAAATTATATGTTTCTTATCCTTCTTTGCTCCATCCCTACAACTCATGTTAGTTTTCAAACTATTTGAATTGAGTTTAGGGTTTACCTCCTTTTTCTTATCCAACGGATACTTGTCCTTGTAGTGTCCCTTTTGATTGCACCCAAGGCAAATTATGTGATCCTTTGACTTTGCTTTGATGGAGGTAGAAACTTCTTCTTGCTCCGGTATTGAGGATGGTCTCCCTCCCCCTTAATCCTCGAAGTGGAGACTGTTGGTGACGAGATGGCTAGAGAGGGGGGGGGTGAATATAGCCAATCACTTTTTCTTCGAGAAGATAGCAAGTTTCTGCACTCAAAGTTGTTAATAGCACAGCGGAAGTATGGAAGACAGAATGTGCAAAAACTAAAACAGAAAACTAACTACCAAGATTAGCAAGATCGCTAACAAGGAGATTTTACAAGGTTCGGGGATAACTTGCCCCTACTCCTTGGCGTGCCCTTAAGGTGGTCGATCCCTTGATCGTCGGCAGATCAAGCCCCGGTTAACACTGGATAAATCAGCAACCTCCTTCTCGGTGGAGAAACCTCTCCACAGTGTGTTTCAAACAAGGATATAGTTTAAGCACAAAGAAACAACAAGAAGGATCTTACTCAAACACTTAGCAAGGATAAAAACACAGCAAGCTTCCCTGAGCTCCACCCAGTGGCGATCTCACGCAAGGACCCTTCTGTAGGATCGATGCACGTGAGAGGGGGGGTGAATCACGTGCGTTTTTCAAAAATCAAAGCGCTTTAAAAAGCGTGCACAGCGGAAACAAAAGAAACGAAAAACAAACACACTAACACAGACGAGTTTTACTTCGTTCGGAGCCTTCGTCGACTCCTACTCGAAGGCCCAGGTCCCTCGGACCTTTCCGTTGGGCAATCCACTAGTATTCTCTACCGGTAAGCACCGATAGAGTAAGCGAGTACAGAGGAATTGAAAGTGTGACAACCCCACACTTTCAAGCAATTAAATGCAATAAAATATTTATTAAAAAATTATCTTTTTACCGACGTCCGGAGTAGGTCGACTCTTTCGGGGCAGCAGGACGTCGTCGGCTCGAAGTGAAGCGTTTCCGGAGCAAGGCGCGAGCGTAGAAGAACTTGGAGACTTTGGAAGAAGTGTTGTATTTCCAGCCTTGGTCGAGGGCTCTATTTATAGCCCTGGGGGCGCCCGAAACGTCCGGGGCGCCCCCCTGCGTGGCTGCCGATCCGCAGCCCTCTCGGTCAAGCACTTGATCTCTTTATCTTCGGGATCACCTTTGACTGGGGCGCCCGACGCGCGCGGGGCGCCCGATTTGACCGGTCAAAGCCTCATCTCCTTGGCTTCGCGAGGGCGAGCTTTGGCAGCTGGCAGTGAGGTGGCACAGGGGGCGCCCGCGACACGCGGGGCGCCCGACACGCGCGGCTGTCGAGGCTTTTTCTTTGTCTGCTGACTTGGGTTGACTCTGGGGCGCCCGAAACATCCGGGGTGCCCTGCTCAGTTACTGCCTCACTCCTTTGAGGCTCTCTGAGCTGCAGAAACATAGTCCTTCGGTCCTGCATCCAGGGTTAGTCCAAAACAGCAATTAATAAGTTAATTTTCACAGCCTTGGCTGTCTTGGTTCTGACTTTGGGTCTCCAAAATGGAGCCCTAGGTCGAACCGACGCCTAATGTTCTCTCAAGGGGAACACGTCCTCACTGGTTCGCTCCTCCAGTGACTTACCTCACTTACCTTGTGCAGCTCTACTTGACTTCTTGACCCACCAGGACTTCCTGCCAAGGCTCAACCACCTTGGTCTTCCTGCCAAGTCTCAACCAACTTGGTCTTCAGCCAGTTGTCAGGTCCCGTGGACCCAACTGGACTTTCCGCCAGGACTCAACCATCCTGGACTTCAGCCTGGTGTCTGGTCCTAAGTCTTTCAACCCTGCACACTTAGTAAAGAGGTTAAACACCAACAACCCTAACTTTAACCACTTTGTCATACATCAAAACCCGAGTTTGACCGTTAGTGCAAACTGCACCAACAATCTCCCCCTTTTTGATGTATTGACAACTCAGGTTAAAGTTAGAAAAAAAACAGCAGATATGAACTTGCATAAACATGCAAATAATATTACATAAGCATAGGTATGAAAGTTGCAGCACACAAGAAAGCAGAATTAATTAACTGTGAAATAAGCATGCTGTTTGCAATTTTCTAACCCTTTACCCTACTCTCCCCCTTTGTCATTCATCAAAAAGAATATAAGCATAATAACTTTTAAGGGAGTAGAAATATAGGCTAAGTGTTGGAAACAGATTAGTCTTAAATCTATTAACTTAGCTTTCAAAAAAAATTTCTTTCCAAAAAAATTTTTTCAGAAAATATAATATCAATCTTAAAAATTTTTGGGGATCAATATTTATCAAAATTTTTCAAATGTGTTTTGTCAAAAATGACATTTTTTTTTAAAAAATATTTTGACCTCAGCTCCCCCTGGACCAAGTAATGATTGTGGTCCCTTTTCATATGTCTAACTCTAGTTACTGACTAACTATCTAGATGATAGTAGTGTTCACTGAGTTAGTCAAGTCAAGTAATAATGTCTAGCTCAGATTTTAGTGCAAGACTACTTGACTTGATCACTGTAACGTAGGTATTTTACGCCCAGACTTACTGTGATGCACTGACTTAAGCATTCGGAAGTCCAGGCAGAGTCCTATGCATCTCACAACCGTTCTATGTTTTTGCAAACACAAACAAGTTAATCTTATGTGTTTTGTGAGATGCGGCTACCC
>JAGFNQ010001544.1:0-34601 GCA_024364735.1 Boesenbergia rotunda
CGAACCGAACCGAATAGACTGAACGAATAAACCGATATTTTCTAAAATAACCGAAGCCGACCGAATTTCTTGATAAAAACCGAGAAAACTGAACCGATAAAATATCGGTTAATTCGGTTTTTAACCGAATTAACCGATTTAACCAAAATTTTATTCGACTTTAATAAAAAAAACAAGATTTTATTTAATTTAATTATAGTTTTAATAAAAAATAATTAAATTAATATTCTTATTCGATTTATTCGGTTTAACCGAATTATAAAATTCAAAATCGAAAACCGAACCGAATTTTGAGAAAAAAATCAAAAACTGAATTAACCGAACCGAATTTCGGAATTCGATCGGTTCGGTTCGGTTAATTCGGTTTTTCCGAATTTTTGCTCACCCCTACCACCAACCCGTCCCAAGGCCAACACGGAGGAGGTAAATCACGGGAGCTACTAGCCCAGATGTTGTATAAACACCGTTTTGATATTATAATTGATATCAACATGTATATATAGTTGCTCAGAGATCTCAACCTATTGAATCTTGGTTTGGTTTGCTTTTTATATGTTTTATTTTGTCTCTTGTTTTATTTGAATAGTTTCATTTTATAGAAAAAAAATGCTATGAATAAATAAATTAGATAAATTTCATGATCATTCTGGTTATATCGTATTTAGGTATCTTTCAATATATTGTCGTCGAGTGGGGTACCTCTCAATATGCGTTACACCGTGAGGTGTGACGAGATTAAGGTTGGCCAAGATAGGTTTGGGCGTGCATGGTTGAGTGAAAAGTTAAATAAGTCAAGGTTGATCAGATATTTGACAGTAGAGAAGCTCAAGTGGGGCGGATTGACTAGATACTTGGCAATTAGAAGTCCAATAAGATTTAGCAAGATTGAAGTCCAAGTGGATCACGATTGATCAGACACTTGATTTTAGACGAAAAGTCCAAATAAGTTAAGGAGGACCTGTTTAGCAATGACAAAGTCCTAATAGGTCATGGTTGATCGAATGTTAAGTATGAGATGAAATTTCCTGACAGGTTAAGGTTAACCAAAAACTAGATAGTGGTGAAATCCTAAAGGTTGACCAAATATTAGGCAATAGTGAATGATTGTGAAACGAGAATTCCGAACAAGTTAAGGTTAAACAAATACTCGACAGTGGAGAAGTCCTAAAGGTTGACTCAATATTAGGCAATAGTGAATAATTGCTAGCAATGGTGAAATATGTCAGTCAAGGTTGACTAGATGTTAGGCAAAGGAAGTCTTGGTAGATCAAGGTTGATCAAATGCTAAGCAAAGGAAATCATGGTAAGTTGAGGTCAATCGGATACTAGACAAAGCGAGAATTCAACCTTGGTAAAGCTAAAACAAAGGTATCAATCCATTGCTATGGAATGCAATCAACTGATGACCCTTAAACCCCAAGTTGAAGATTTAAGGGGGTTTTAGGGAGCTTGTGATATATGTTGTTGGGTATGAGTAATCGATTAATGACACTGTTAGGAGAGAATAGAAAATTTTGAATTCGATCAAGGCTCTCAACTGATGCAACAATAGTTGATTGATGTTGAATAACAGTCGACTGTTGTAATCAATGTTGAGTTGGAAAGAGTCATTTTGCAGGTGCAACATTCAAATTCCAAAAGCATAATCAATTGATGGTGACTTACCAGTCGATTGTTGAGTGGTTGTCAATTATGACTATGGTTAGGTATCAACAATCAACTGATGACACTATTACAGAGAAAAAAAAATTTATAACTCGATCATGGCTCTCAATTCTAGAAGAATAATCGATTGATGGGTAAGCGATTTTCAAATCTATAAATGTGGATTTCGTGGGAATTTCGGAAGTTGGTTCTTGGGAGTTTTGGAAGAGATTGTTATTGTATTTTTAGACATTCAAACGGCAATCCAAAGCAACTATACAATGAGCAAAGCGAGATTCATTTGTAAAGTTGTTTCATTTGGGTTGAATTTATTTGGATTTGTATCTTTTGTTTTCTTGTTTATATTATTTGTAAAGAACAGGAATTATAAGAGGTTTTTATACCACTGGAAATTGATTTGTTGTGCTTGTGTTGTTTTTGTTTTATATGTTTCTTTCTGCTGCATTTTAACTCTTTGTAGACGAACACAATGAACGATAAACACGACGAAAGAATCGTTATCTCTAGAGACTTTATTGATCCCAACATGCACAACGATAACGGTGTAACACAAGGCTTCCCTTGAGGCTTCTGCAAAGTGTGCACCTATAGTAATGTGACACAAGCCTTCCATAATCAACACGTCAAGGGCTAGGGTTTGGTACTGCCTCTTCTCTTCTTCCTCAACTCCTTGATCCCCTTCTTTTGGTGCCTATGACATTGTGTTAACACAACACTAGTGCACGTCGTTCCAACGAGGGATCAAAAAAACCCAACTCAAAAATGAGATTTCAAACCTTCACATAAATAGATGCAGACCTATATATGTGTATATATATATATATATATATTTATGTAGACCTATATATATATATATATATATATACAGGATGATATGTTGCTAACCCCCATATGTGCGACGCCCTACGAGGCTGAGGAGAGCAGCTGGAGGGCCCACCGCCTACTGCCGTGTGTGTGTGTGTGTATATATATATATATATATATATATATAGAGAGAGAGAGAGAGAGAGAGAGAGAGAGAGAGAGAGAGAGAGAGAGAATCGCTATGCTGCAGACTGCCCACCGCGCGTCCGACTCCAATTGCATTGGAGGCGCCTCAAGTCGATTTTTTTTAAACAATTATTGAGGCGCCTAGATTTGATCCAAAGCCTCAATTTATTTATTTTTCTTTTTTGATTTTTTAAAAATCAAAATTTTCTCAAATACAGACCCTAAATACATTACTATATCTCGTTAACACCTAAAATTTTTCTTTTTTAATTTATTTTAGCTTGAACATTATAACTCAATCGAGAACCCTGAACTCTAGAGGTAAAAGATCAACAACAGAGTGAGATTGTGTGTGTGTGTGTGTGTGTAAGTTAATTAGTTGATTTTGTTCCGTCTAAAATGCAACGGGAGGCACGCGCATAGGCGCACAACGGGCAGTCCGCAAACAAAGCGAGATTATATATATATATATATATATATATATATATATATATATATATATATAAGTTAATTAGTTGATTTAGTTCTATCTAAAATGATTACATATGCATACCACGTCCTATATGATTCCCTTCTTAGTCTACCTACACAACCGTATATTCAGATGAAGCAAAGGCTTTTTTAAAACCATGGTTATAAAAGACTGACCAATGATTACCTGTTTAGCATAAGACATCCCCATGTAGTCAATTCCATTTAGCCAATGGCTATGTATACCAATAACCACCATTTCAGCACGTGAATAGAATTGATGCCCAACATCAATACCTAACATACATAAAAGATCATTCAGCATTAACTTACTAACAAGTGATCATGAACATTCATAACACAAAAAAACTGAAGAAATATTATTACAATCAAGTATAAAAAGGCAAATTACAATATCATACGTTAGGCATTCAGTTTGTTACCAACTGAAGTTTTGGAACCTTTTCTACACCTAGACCTATCTACACCCATTCCATGAACTTAGAATTATGATTTTCGGTAGTTAAAGATTAGTAGGGTTCCAGTTCAGTGAAGTTCCAACTGAGTGGGGTTTATAAATTCAAAATTATTATGGTAAAGGTTTGCACTTGGCAGACAAATTATTTCATTCAAGTGGTGTTTTAATCAACTTGAACTACAAAAATTATTTGGCTAAATTCAAAACACCACGTCACATCAAAAAAGAGTTGAAGAAGTACATGGAGGATCAGAAGCATTTATTCTTTGGATACCCTACTATAGCATAGTTATGGAGGTGGATTGGAGATTGGCTTCACATGCGACAAGAGATGCCCACATATAAGCGGATGATGTAAGTTTTTGGAGATATTACCGTAGGAGAGGGATATTGGCAAAGGTTCATCATCTTGCCTTGTCTTCTATGATACATTATATATGGAGGGGAAGAAATAATAGTTTATTTGGTGAGGGACAATTAGACAGTGAGAAGATTTTTAGGAGTGCAAATTCATATATTTCTTTGAGAGTATAATAGGATCTAAAGGTCCATTCTTGTACTCCTGATTTGTGTTGTACTATTTTACTTATCCAAAAAAAGAAGTATCAAGGAGATTTTCCATTGCATTGCAAACTTCATATGTATATATGACACAATAAATATAACAGACGATGCAAAAATACAACACCGCATGAAACCTATCAAAATAAGCTTAATCTTGGAATGGCTAACCTGGAAGATGGCCTATTCTTTTCTCTGGATATAAAACAGATCTATTCTCCATCATCTGCCAAACAAAGTACTCACTTCAGTAAACCAGACACAAAAAATCAGAACAGTTGATTTCTTCACATAGGGCATTCACTATAGCTTTCACTATTGATGGGTTAGAATAAGCAGATAAACGGTGGCATATTCATCTTCAATATATACGACGAGAGTAATCTATGAGCTTTCAATAAATTCTAAAAGTTCACAGAAGCATTAGAAAACTTGACATCTGATCTTCAAAAGATCAAATCATGGGAATGATTATTCAGAATAAGATCATCCCAGTTACCAACATAAGATCATATGCATTTATTTGCATATCTAACAACCAACATAGATTTATACACAGGTCCAAGGGCGTTGAACAATTTTGGAAAAATTGCATCAAATGTAATTAGATAATTGGATTGTTTTGTCAAGTAATTGTCAGAATAAAGATTTAAATCACATTTCCAGGTTCAAGTTAACAGCGTAAAAACCGCATGTACCTACATCTAAAAAAATATCCAAGATAAGTGAAAAGTAACTCAAATAGGAAGATACCAGTCAGACTGGAACTAAAACCAACTTCAAAATACTTTGTAGTTTACATATTTAATACATGTGATGTGAGTACTTTTAGGTTCGTGATAATATATTGGATAATCTTTGTTTAGTTAGATTGATCATTTTAATATTTAATACCGATTTTAAGTTAGATGATTCCAACTAGTGACCTTGGGTTAGATTTGCATTTCTAATATATATTGTAGGTCATTGGAAAATGCTAAGTTTCAATTAATCAATAGAAGTAAAATTTAAGGCAAGTGAAACTTTCATCTTGTCAAATTGTCAAGCTTGAAGGCTGATACCTTGAGAGTCTATTTGAACTCTATTTTAGGATTATGGGTGAAATAAAAATGCATTTTAACGTCATTGCTTAATCTATTCATAAGCATCTAGAGTAAAAGTCTGTCTTACCTAGAGAGCTTGTTCTTGGCATCTATCAACCGTAGCAAGACTATTTGAGTTAAGATTATAATTTCCATGCTTCCTATGGAGAACATGGATAGGGGATCAATGGTGATGACTTGAATAGATGAACTGCAAAATCAGCATCTTAAATATGTTTGGGAAGAGAGATCATTTTGGGTGTTTCATGTTCTGTTATTGATCAATGGTCCTTCATTGGTCAACAATAATTCACACAGGAGTCAAACTTCGAGTCTGCATTAGCATTAATCCACTAGTTACCAGTCAGAAAACTAACAGAGGTGGCTAGGTTTGTCTCTTATGATATGTATTTAGGAAACTAAACTTGTTTAATAGACCAAAACCAACTTGTTGGTTAGGCGATTAAAGTTTGACTAGTCAACCACATATATCTTCTGCCCAACCTAGCACCAGTGGACATCTTTTCGGTGACTAAGGTTTGTTTGGGCAAGTCTACAAAAATTATACTTTGTGCCGAAAGAATGAACAGAGCAAAGTCGACAAATAAAAAGATGCTAAAGATTTGTCATAAAAACTCACAAAACTTTATAAAGGTTCATCACAATCAAAGAGAGTGAAAAGAAATCTGCTGAAGAATTAGAAGAATAACTTCAAAAAGAAGGATGATGAATATGCATATTAATTGAGAATGGAGACCAAAAAAAAAACTTAGTTAGTAACAATAAAATAGGATAAAATTTGATTTGAATATAGATGATGATATAGTAGGGGATCAAGCCCAATAGCGTAGGAGGATACATATACTCAACTCCACTTAGTAGGATAAAGACTTGAATGTTGTTAATACATAAAATAACAATAAGAGAGCATCATTAATGAGTAAAAGTGTGTGCAAAGAAGTTTTCCTATTGCTTATTTTATTTTAATTTTTAATGTAATGAAATAAATAATAATTTGTATATTATTAATCAACAACTTACTCTATTTTGTTAAAGCCCACAAGAGAGTCTAATCCAATCCAAAATGTCAAGACGCTTAAGTAGGATTCTAAAATAAAGCACTAAGGAGTAGAATCTCTCTTCACATCCTACTTTATTTAAAGACATCTTATATATAATTTAGATATCTAAAATATTCTTACTGTTGTGAGGTGCAGGGGTAATTAGGTCTTTTCTTTCTATCTTGTGCCTAGGGTTTTGCAGACTTTTCTATATGACATAATTAATATGTCTTTAGAATTGTATTTAGAATTAGTTAATTTTTTAGAATTGGTCAATTGACTAAGTCCCCATAAACATCTATATATATTGTATTCTTCATTGCACAAATATACAAGATTATTTTTGATTATATCTCTTCCTTCTTCTATCCAACATGGTATCAGAGCTAACAGAATTAAGTATCCAAGTCATTACCAGAATATTGTCACGCCTCCAAGTACGAAAGCTAGGATCCTTTTCATCTGGTTTCACTCTAGTACCATGAAGAATATCAAGTCTATCATGGCCTTCTACATAAAGTTCAACAACAACTGCCCACGATGCATAATTTGTCTCGGTTAATTTTTCCGAGGTTATTTGAAGACCAGTTCCTCCCGATCCCGTCATTGTGAAAATTGGTTGTACCTGTCCAGAAGATGCCAAAGGATCTGTAGACATCCCAGAACTTTCTCCGGATGTGTCTGCCATACCAATTCACAAAAAAGGAAGAGACGTGGAGGCTGCTGGAGATGCCAAAGGATGTTTAGGCCAGAAAAAAAAAAATTGAGGCTGTTGGAATTAAAAAAAATGTGGAGGCTGCTGAAAAAAAAAAAGGAGGCAAGTGCAGGCCACGTTTCTGGGTTACAAAAGTCTCGCTTCGATTTCTTTCAGAAACCCTAGCCGCCACCGGTGGAAATAGAGAGCTCGCCTCCTCGGCCATTCCTGTTTGCTCACCACGTGATGGGGAAGGTGCACGGATCTTTAGCTCCCGTTCCTCGACCGTTCCTGTTTGCTCACCACGGATCTTTAGCTCGTGCACGGATCCGAGGGCAGACGCCTAAGGTCGCGAAGCAGGAGATCAGCGAGGATGGCTCGCGAGAAGTATCCTGCCGCCGCGAGAAGAAAACGCCTACCAAGGCGCCTGGGCTCGCGAAGACAGGCTTGACTCGCCGTTCGCGAGGAGCAGCCGGCGACGTCGAGTTCACGTCGAGAAGAAGAGACCGAGCAGAAGATCACGCAGCTGGAGAAGATCGCGCAGCACTGGTCGCGGCGCTCGTGCTCAAGGAGTTTTCTTCCCTTGAGCGTCGCTGCCCTAGCCAGAGAAGCTCTAGTCGGGCGATAATGGCGGATGCTTCAAATGCGGTGGACGCCGCGCGTGGTTTGATGAAACACCAGCGACGTCGCGCGTGGGAAGAGAGGGAAGGTGGCGTCAGAGGGGCGCACCCCAAGAAGAGGACCTTCAGGAATGGCTTTGATAAAAAAAACTGCGCAAAGCGAGCGAGGAAGGCGTCGATGGTTTGGAAAAGCAGAGACACGCCGTGCGAGAAAAGAAAATTAGGGTTGGGATAGAACTTGCTCTGATATGTGGAGGACACTGGAGCAGATGTATGGACGCAAACATGATATGCTGCGTACTTATCAGATAAGTAGTAAAATTTTTAAACTTGAGCAAGGTTCTATGTCTGTCACAAATTATTTTGCTGCTCTAAAAGGGCTATGGGATGAGTTTGATTACTACAGGATGGACAATTGGATTTCTACTGATGATCATCAGAGATATTTGAAGCTTCTGGAGAAGGACAGAATCATTAAGTTTCTTGATGGGCTTCATGCAGAGTTTGAAAATTTAAAAGAGCAAATTCTTAGTATTGATCCTACTCCCTCTCTAGAACAAGTCTACTACAAAATTCTGAGTGAAGAAGGCAGGAGAAGGACCATGAACAACAAAGACAATATCTCTGCGGCAAGTACTCCAATTGGAGAGACATCTGCTTTTGTTGGTTCTTCTAACAAGCTCAAGTCTGGGGGAACAAAAGGAAAAGGTGGCAAATTTTTCGGCACTGCAAGAGGACTAATCATGATTCAGATTTTTGTTGGGAGAAATATCCAGAAAAAAACCTGAAAAATTCAAATACAGTGACAAGAAGGCGACTAGTCGTGAAAATATTGCTGCCCAGAAATTAGTGGATGGGGAGACTACTGATTCTTCGGTACCTCTAATATTAAGTTGTCATCTGCTGATATTGCTAATCTTCAGGACCTTTTATCACGACTTCAGACTTCATCCTCTGTCTCTACTAATTCGTCTCAAGCGCACACAGGTATTCGTGACCTGGAGTTAAGTATTGCTGGGTCAAGATCTTATAGCCCCTGGGTTATTGACTCTGGAGCTACAGATCATATGACAAATCTTGCTAATTCCTTCATTTCTTACTCTTTGTCTTCTGGGCAGGATAAAGTGACTATTGCCGATGGCACCAAAGCCACTATTGCTGGTAAAGGTTCCATACAACTGGCAGATCACTTTATCCTATCCTCTGCACTTCATGTCCCTTCCATTTCTCTTAATTTACTTTCTGTTAGTAGTATTACTAAACAACTACACTGCTCAGTAACCTTTTTCCCTGATCATTGTGTCTTTCAGGATCTCGAGACCAAGCAAACGATTGGGACTGGCCGTGAAGTAGGAGGTCTTTATTACTATCATCTTGGAAGAACATCTGCTCTGAAGTCTACAGCTCAGTGTTCAGAAAATAAGCATCAAGAAATCTTATTATGGCATTCTCGTTTGGGACATTTATCTTTTCGATCCTTGAAGGTTCTATTTCCTAGTCTCTTCTCCTCTGTTTCTCTTGAGTCTCTTCAATGTGAAGTTTGTCAGTTATCTAAACATTGTAGAACTCATTTTTCGGAGTCCATAAATAAAAGTTCGTCTCCGTTTGACCTTGTTCATTCAGATGTGTGGAGTCCCTCTCCTGTGCCTTCTTTGGATGGCTACCGATATTTTATCTCTTTTATTAATGATTACACTCACTGTACATGGCTTTATTTGATGAAAGGCAGAGACGAAGTTCCTCGACTCATTCAACATTATTGCAGAATGGTTGAAACTCAATTCCACACAAAAGTGAAAACTCTTCGATCTGATAATGCACGGGAGTACTTCACACAGTCTCTAAACACCTTTCTAGAGGATTTAGGAATTTTTCATAAGTCATCTTGTCCCTACACACCACAGCAAAATGGAGTAGCTGAAAGGAAAAATCGTCATATCCTTGAAACAGCTCGTGCATTATTATTCCAACGCCACTTACCCAAATATTTCTGGGCTGATGCTATCGTTGCAGCAGCTTATATCATTAATCGTCTACCATCAAAAGGTCTAGGGTACCGGTGTCCTCTCAATATTCTTCGTCCTGACACCACGTTGTTCTCACTTACACCTCGAGTATTTGGCTCCCTTTGTTTTATTCATGTTCTTGGTCCCAAGACCTCTAAGCTTGATCCTCGAGCTATACGAGGAGTTTTTGTAGGGTATTCCACTTGCCAGAAAGGGTACAAGTGCTTTGATCCTATTACTAGGACAAGGTATGTCTTGAAGGATGTTACCTTTTTTGAGTCCGAGTCCTATTATTCTTCCCAGACTCGTCCCCAGGGGGAGAATCTTACCTCTTCTTCCCTTGTACCTCAAGTGGTTCCTTCTCCTATTTCATTAGATGTCATGGAAAATAGAAAAGATGATGCTCCACTACTAGATGCTCCATTATTGGGCTCGCAGGCTTCACAAGAAATTATTACTTACAAGCGACGAAGACATAAGCAAGGACCTACTACTAATCGGCTAGCTGAATCGGATGCTCTGGCTCCTGATCCTGTATCCTCTTTGCTTGAACCAATTGCACCCCTGAATATGAATGAGCTGAATCTTCCAATTGCTGTTAGGAAAGGGGTCAGGTCATGTACTCAACATTCTATCTCTAACCATGTTTCTTATTCTCGTTTGTCTTCTTCATATCATGCCTTTGTTTCACAGTTATCAAATTAGGGGTGTCAATTCGAGTGGGTCGGGTTGGGTTCGGGTCGGGTTGGGAAAAAAAAAATTTTTAACTCCCAACCCGAACCCGACCCGAACCCGATTTCAACCCGAAACCCCCAAACCCGAACCCGAACCCGACCAACCCGACCCGACCCGAATAACCCGAAAAAACCGATTCAAAACGTCTTTTTTCGCCATTTTCCCTATAATTCTTCACTTTTATCTCAATACTTCATCATGATCATACTATATTGATATTAATATACATAAAAATATCTTAATTTTCAAAATAAAATTTGATTTAACCCCAAAAAATCCACAAAATATTAAATTTCGGGTCAACCCGAACCCGACCCGACCCGAACCCAACCCGAAATTTTTTCAACCCGAACCCCCCAACCCGAACCCGACCCGAACCCGAAATTTTTCAACCCGAATCCGATTTTTTTCGGATCGATTCGGGTTGGGTCGTCGGGTCGTGTTGATTTTTGACACCCCTATATCAAATCATGTTATACCTTCTTCTTATTATGAAGCTGTAAGGGACTCAAGGTGGCTGGAAGCAATGAATGAAGAAGTGGAGGCTCTTAATAAGAATGGTACTTGGGAATTAGTAGATCCCCCAAAGGGGAAGAACTTGGTTGGTTCTAAATGGGTCTATGCTATTAAGTATAACTCAGAGGGTGACGTGGTCAGATATAAAGCCAGACTTGTTGCCAAGGGATTCACTCAAACATATGGGGTGGATTACTTGGAGACCTTCGCTCCAGTTGCAAAACTCAAATCAGTCAGGGTGATTCTTTCTCTTGCCTCTCAGTATGGATGGCCGCTATTTCAGCTAGATGTGAAAAATGCTTTTTTGAATGGCAACCTTCACGAAGAGGTCTACATGTTACCACCTCCTGGAATTGAAACAAAAGGGAAGGTTTGCCGACTGATAAAAGCTTTGTATGGACTTAAACAATCACCCAGAGCATGGTTTGATAGGTTCTGCAAAGCCATGACATTGTTTGGTTTTAGACAAGGGAATGCTGATCATACACTCTTTGTGAAGAGGAAAGAGGACAAAACTACTATTCTTTTGGTTTACGTTGATGATATGATAATCACAGGTGATGACGAGGTTGAAATTCAGGCTCTTAAGTCCAAGTTAATATCAGAGTTTAAAATTAAAGACCTTGGACTATTGAAGTACTTCCTTGGTATTGAAGTTGCTCGATCTCAGGAGGAAATATATATATGTCAGAGAAAATATGTGTTGGATTTGCTCAAGGAGACAGGGAAGTTGGGTTGTCGGCCAGCATCAACTCCTATAGAAGTAAATCATGATCTTACTAATTCTAATGGGGAAGATCTTACAAATCTGGAAAAGGGAACGTATCAAAGGTTGGTTGGAAAATTACTCTATTTGTCTATGACTAGGCCTGACATTACCTACGTTGTTAGTGTAGTGAGTCAGTACATGCATGCTCCTAAAACTATCCACATGAAGGTCGTTGACAGGATTTTGAGGTACTTAAAGTCATGTCCCGGAAAAGGCTTGTTGTTTAAGGGGGGTGGTAATCTGAAGGTGGAATGTTATTCTGATGCTGATTGGGCTGGTTCTAGAGATGATAGAAGATCTACTTCTGGCTATTGCACCTTTTTAGGAGAAAACTTGGTAACTTGGAGAAGTAAGAAACAAAGTGTTTGTGCACGGTCCAGTGCGGAAGCAGAGTATCGAGCCATGGCACATGGTCTTGCAGAAATGTTATGCTTGAGTTTTTTATTAGAAGACATGGGGTTAAAGGCTGAATTACCTCTCGAGCTGTACTGCAACAACAAAGTTGCAATCAATATTGCAAATAATCTAGTCCAACATGATCGGACCAAACACATCGAGATTGATCGCCACTTTATTCGGGAGAGACTTGATTCTGAAGAGTTATGCTTACCCTATGTCAAATCTGAGGACCAACTTGCTGATATGTTTACAAAAGCTATACCCCAAGCTGTGTTTAATTTTGCCCTTAGCAAGTTAAACATGTTTGATATATATGTTCAACTTGAGGGGGAGTGTTGTGAGATGCAGGGGTAATGAGGTCTTTTCTTTCTATCTTGTGCCTAGGGTTTTGCAGACTTTTCTATATGACATAATTAATATGTCTTTAGAATTGTATTTAGAATTAGTTAATTTTTTAGAATTGGTCAATTGACTAAGTCCCCATAAACATCTATATATCTTGTATTCTTCATTGCACAAATATACAAGATTATTTTTTATTATATCTCTTCCTTCTTCTATCCAACACTTACTAAAGTGAAATATTTTTTAACATATTTTATCATTTTTATACATTTCACAATACTATACGATGCACGATACATATATCAATTCAACAACCTAGCAATGAAGTGAAGGAGTACGTAAGTGAAGGAGTAAGTAAGGCATATGGATTTCTCAAAGGATCTATTGACAAATCATATTGGGTGGGATCATTATGGAGACCGGAAATCATGCCAAAGCACAGAGTCACTATGTGGTTATTTGCACAAAGGAAGTTGCGTACAGCGGAAAGAATGATTATGTGGAAAACAAACTTTGTTTGATGTGCCAGCAAGCGGAAAAGTCAATAGGTCATCTTTTCTTTGCATGTTCTCATGCTAGTACCTTGTGGCAAAGGATAAAACAATGGTTGGGCATAAAATTCAGATTTATGAAGGTGGAAGAGCTTCTCCAAGTAATGGGACAGCGGTATAAAGGAGAAGGAAGAATGGTCAAAGCACGGTATCTTGTCATCTCTAGTGCAATTTATCTTATTTGGCGGGCAAGGAACAAATGCAGATTTAAGGGGGCACCGACCAACATAGAAGACGCTTTTCGGAAGATCCGGATTCATGTGCACCGATTCGTGATTCGTGGACTTATCCTCAAGATAACCTCAAAGTGGAACAAATACAAATGTGGGTTGCTATGTGTGGATGTGCTCTTGTGATTTTCGCCCAACATGGGCTGCTTTGTGATGTCTTGTGTGTGATGTGTTGCCCGTGTGGGCAGTGAGGTTGTGTAACGTGTTGCCCATGGGTGGGTTGTGAGGATAAGTAAAGGATGTTTTGATGTCCGCCCGTGAGAAGGGGTTGATCTGGTGTAGTTTTCGCTCACATGTGCTAAGTGAAGGACCTCCCTCACTGCACGTTTTAATACATGAACCTTTTCAAAAAAAAAATCTAGCAATGAGATGACAAATTTAGATTCTTTAGCCAACTTATATAATCCTATTAGGGATTCGACCCTTGCAATGAGCACAGTTTAACCCACTAGTGCATTATAAGGCTTCAATCCATTCTATATGCATATAGAGTTGTCACCCTCACACTTGGCAAGGTTTCGAAAGACATTAGTGTTTATTAACGCTTCGACAAATTTTTGTTTGTGGTATAGTTGTGGTGCATCACCATGCTATATAGTGGATGGTAATTTTGCAACCAATAAGTATTGGCCATTGTACTACACATATGATAAGAAGTGAAATGTAAACTAAACTTATATGATATATAATGACATTGAATTGGTAATTTGTGACATTGTAAGAAAGATTTATAACAAGTTCTTTATTTGGGCACTTATCAAAAGATTTACTTAGTGCACTTGTTGATTCTCCACTGTGAACATTTGTGCTCTCATCCATTTTTCCTTGACTTGAATATGCTGAGACCAGTTTTATGTTGGAGTTTCAGTTGCATTTCTTTCCATTCAATATTACATTTTCATTTACAGTATGCATGAGAATCCAATTTTCTAATGGATATTTATTACAGTTTGAGTTCTGAATAAATATGATTTCCATTCTAATTGGGATGCATTGTTTCAAAACACTTAATTGTTAAGTAAACTTTTTGTGTTGTTTATGGTGGTTGTGGTTTAAGGAATTTTCAGATGAGGAAGTTCCTTCTTTGTTTGTGAGATCGAGATTGTGTCATGACACCTTGGTAATTTAAGATATATAGCCCAAGTTAACCTAATAATCTGTTGGGAATGATTCAATCCTACCAGTTGACCTGCGCATGCATAGTCATGTGAGAGGGTGTCAAGAGCATTAAAAAAAAAAGTGGTCCCATGTAGGGTCACAGGGAAGGTCGGACCACATTGACAAGGAGGGTGCCAAGAGCATACATTTTGAAACTGTTCAATTCTAACACGGTATTAAGCTGGTGTTCTAAAAAAATGTCTAACAGCCATGACACTTGTAACTAGAGAAAAGGACATAAACTAAAGAACAGTTTAATCTTATAAACTAAACTATATTAAAAGTACCAGTGGCAGCTTCAATCTGAAAAGACCCGTTAAACAACATGTCACAAAGTTGAAATACTTACTTTGGTGATTGCTTTGAGATCAGGCCTTTTGGAACCTCGTTTTATTTCATCTTCACCGCTGCCTACAATCTGTAGAAACAGGAACCAACTTGCCTTTAAAAATAATGATATTTTAAAATAGTAGATGTGATAAGAATAAAACTGTATTATAAAATTCAAGACCAGCATTTATGTTATTTATGTAATGAGATGCCTAGTCAAGGACAGCCCGGTGCACTACTAAAATTCTTTATTTGGTGTTGTCGTCCTCTTGACTCACCGAGTACGCACTTGTGGCCACTATTTTTAAATTTTATGTCATCTTCTCTCATATCGTATCCGAGCCATTATATATTTCTCTTAATACTTGTGCTCTTATCCTCTCCTTAAAGATAATTTTCTTCTCATTCCTTAACTTCTACAACTTAATCCTAAGAGTTATGCACATCTTCCTTTTGTTGATATTATAACTGAGGTGTGAACACCACTAACTATGTTAACTGGTTAAGTTTTCTCTAAAGATTACCTTGCAATATTTACAAATTTTTATATCTCTCTTCTTGATCATAAGAAGATCAATTTGTGACTTATTGTTCCCACTTTTGAATGTAAGTATTCTTCTATCTTCTTAAATAACATGTTAGTTATTATAAGTTTATATATTATTACGAAATCCAATATAGCTTTTTTCCTCTTCATTTCTTATTCCAAAACCATAGCTTCATGTGCCCTATCATATTCCTCATTTTTTACTCATATATGTCCATTTAGATCTCATATTAGAATCATCTCATTTATTTGAATTTTTTATACTACCTTATGTAGGCCTTCCAAAATCTTATGTTTGGTGTTTTCATCTAATCCTACTTGAGATGCATATATGTTAAATCCATAAATAGTTTCTTTTGCTACAATTACCTTAAACGTTATAATCCTATCTCTCTTTTTGACTACTTCTATTTCGTCCTCAAACTATCTACAATAGTACGTACTTCATTTTTCGTTTTACTGTTTCGCATATATCATAATATGAAACTTAAGTTCTCCATCATCTTTGTTTTTATCCTAACCATATTATCTCTTGTGAACATAAAATATTAATTCTTTTCCTAATAATAGTATCTACTACTTGCATAACTTTATCAATAAATATTGCTACATTTCATATTCCAATTTTAAAACAATTAGCATTCTTATAATGTTTGTTCTTTTTCAACTTAGGAAGTGAATATTCTTGCATATTTAACTTTATATCTAGGTTCTCATAGAAATGTAGAGGTCCTTACCAAAGCGTTGTAGTCGGACCCAGCAACACGTTCTTTTCAGAATACTTAGCATTAGGACAATACTTTGATGGATCTATATATAGTATTTGTCTATTTTTTAAAGCTGGTTGGCAACCTAACACAACCCTCCTCCTTTATCCAACCTTAGGACCGGCCATGTCGAAGTATTCGCCATGAGCATAGTTTGTTAATTTACACTTGTTTCTAAAATATAAAGTGATGAGGATATATCTTGTGGATACCTTATGTTTGCAATTATGCTCACTTTGTAATTGGTGAAAACTGAAAAGAATTCAAAATTGTGATAATAATTCGAGATGGCTAGATAGTATTATAGAATCTACATAACAACAAAAAGGTTGCTATGTCCTGCCATTAGTTCTTTGAAATTTCATGCTATCATGGTTCTTACTATCAGAAACTATTATTGCATAAATAAGTACTCAGAATTGCAAACTATTTCAATAAAAGCACAATTTTAAATTTTTGCAAACATATTACGGTGATTATTTGTCAAAGTCACATTAACAAACATAGCTTGAGCAAAACCTTCTTTTTTGGAACCTTGACTTTTGCAGCCTTACAATTCCCTAACTGTTTGACTTCAGTTTGCTTTACTCTCTGCTCTTCTGCCTGTATCGTAAAGTGAAAATAGAAACACTATATAAAAATCATCATCCACTTTTACAACAATAGATTAGCAAATAAATAACTTTTAAATAGCAGACCTAGTGTCTATCATCACAAGCTTTACAAAATTCTTTGACAAACAAAAATTCTTGCACAAAATAAATGAATGTGTGTTTGAGCACATTCAACATGTTCATAATTACAACACCATGCATACATGGGCAAACATCGCCAAACCAAAAAAAAAAAAAAAATCAATCATATTAAAGTCATTGCCATTATAGCCTCGTTTTTTAAAGTAAAGCACCCAAAGCACTATTAATGAGGACGAAGTGAAGCATTTTGCCTGTCTAGATATTTCCACAAGAATTCAAAAAGTGCTTAGCAAAGTAGCATTGATAACTTTTATGAAGGTTACATTTGCCAAATTCACAATTTAACATGAGTTACCAAATAAATGTAATGTAAGTGACCATATAGGATTCTTTTCTTAAAATATCAAAATTATACAATCATTCTCATAATAAAAGCTAATAGATAGCTGGTCATGGCACCAAATCAAAAATAAACATTAAAAAAAAAACAGTTCATGCAAATATGTATAATTTAAATTTTCCTTCAAACAAACTGAATACATCCATCAACAGCTGGATGAAAAAACACAGAAAACTGTGCACCTAGAACAAGCATCCAAAACCATTATTTCTTATGACAGGTGATTATCATATTGATCTCCCTAAGTCTAAATATTATCTTTTGTGAGACATAAACTGTCTTTCTGAAATATAAATTGGTGCTACAATGCTATCATTAGTTAAAACATAAGAGCACTTCGTTTTATCATATTCCCATTTTATTAACGAGGTAATACCTGAACAAAATGAAGATAGTGACTGTTAAAAACCCGCAGAGTCTCCTTAACCTTCATATGATCACTCTTCACTGCTCCATTCTGGGAGGAACCAGCCACACCATTAACACTACCCCGTGCGGTAGCATCAACCTTGCCAAGAGCCACCTTAGCCTCACTGTCTGTAGCTTGCATGAGCGAGAGGTCCATTATGGCCCTCGTTTTCACGATTTCTTTCTTAGGACCCATCTTGGGTTGCTTCTCACTGCAATTTGGTCGCTGTTTCTCTGCAAACCTGGGACTGGATCGGGTAGCGACCTTGGCCGTGGGCAACTCAGTGGTTGCAGCTTCGCCATGGTCACTCTTCGCAGCTACATTCCGGGAGCAGCCATCTCCGCCATCAGCACTACCCCCTGCTGCCATTTTTCTCGCTATGTTATCACCAGGACCTGGCTCCGACTGCTTCGGACTGCAGTAACGATGCCGTTTTCCCACCAACCTGGCACTAAATCGCCTCCCAGCCTTGACGAGGGACGAATCCGACTTCTGCTCATCTTCTCCACAGCTCGTGGATACCGTCAGCGGTTCAACCGGCAGAGCCGCTTGAACGCACTCCTCGGCGTCTCCGGCCATCTGGACGACAACAACAATAATAATAACAATAAACAAAAATAAATGAATGTACCAATAATGTACCAATAACTTCAAAAAATCTAAAGAAACTGGGGGGAGGGAGGGAGCACCTTACAACCGCACGAACAGCTAGGGTTTCTGTCTGAGGTAAGGAAGAAACCCCGAATTCTTGGATCGATCGAGCGAGGAGAACAGTAGAACTAGTGGAGATATCGAGAGGGGGTAAAACCCCAAATGGGGGAAAAGAGGAGGGATTTTGAAGCAGTGACTCGAAATGCGAGCTGGGAATTGGAGGAGCGCGGGCGTCACCTAGAGGGCCGGATAAAAAAAATATAAATATAAATAAAATGGCACTTAACTGTACGGTGCACGAAATTGTTTTCGTTCGCATATCTTTTATAATATTGAAATGGCTCATTTTGATTAATCATTATTTTAGACATTCGTAATTTGATCCGTAATTATAATATATTTTATAAAAAATTTTCTTTCAAATCGAATACGAATCCTAAGATGTTGGAGTTTTAGAGTGTCTACCGTGAACGCTTCACGATTTATCCTGACCGGTGAAAAATTTTCGTAAGGCCAGACCGATCATCCCAATTCGTCTACTATCGATCCAACATTTTTTCTGGAATCACGGATTTCCATTCTATCCCCTCCTTCTCTTTCTCTTCTTTCAAATTTTCTCTTGTTTAAATTTTTATTTTACTTCTATAAAAATTTATTATTCTCAATTTATAATTCTTAAATTCAAATATTTTTGAAAATATATTAATTTTGATTTAAGATTATCCAGATTTCTTTCCTTCCTTTCCAAATAGGGTGTAAGTGTTGATGAATTATTTCAAATTAAAATTAATATATTTTAAAATTTTCTTTAATATATTTATGTCATCAAATCTGAGTCCGACGGCATAAATTAAGAATCGTAGATTTTTAAACGTTTAAAATATAAAATTTTTCATAAATTTATTATAAAATTTAGAAGAATTATATTCACTAATCAATATTACCAATAGATTTTTAGGACTTCCTGATTAAAAAAAATCAATCTTTTGGATTTTTGAAAGGTATAGATCAGTAGTTAGTTTCAGATGAAATTGGTTGATAGACCTAAAAAATTTTAAATCATTTTAAATCAAAATCAATATAATCTTGGAAGCCTTTTTAATATATTTATATTTTTCATATCTAAATTGAATAGCATAATTTTTTAATAACAAAATTTAAATTTCTAAAAATTTGACAAAATTTATTGCAAATTTAATATAAAACCTATAAGAATTATATGCACAGATAATATCACCATTGAGTTTTTAATACTTTTCTGATTGACAAAATAATCATTTTTATCTGAATTTATGAATTTAAAAATTTTTGAATCATTTCAAATTAAAATTATTATAATTTTAAAAGTTATTTTGATGTTGACTGTGTAAATTGAGCACAGTAAAAAAAACTTTATTAAAATAAAAATTTAGAGAAGAAAGATAAATTTTGAAAGGATCAAAAAGGATAAGGGGGCACCAACCCTTGCTGAATCTACTATGATAGAGTAGGGCTAAGAGGCACAATTGCCATAGAAATCTAATCCACTTCATTCGCCTCTTGGCGTTAATTTTGCTCATGCTTCATTGCCCTCCGTTGATGTTAAATCCAACACTTTTGACTATGTCCCGGTAATTTCCGGAGGATTACCGGATAGGTTCCGGGGCTTCCGAGTCCTTGGACACAAATTTAGGGATCATAAGTTAATAAGACAAACAATTACAAGGACTAAAATGTAATTAGGTTTAAAACTAGGGGCAGACTTGCGATTTGACAAAAGTGTTGGGCTAAATTGAAAAAAAGTCCATATATATATGCTTGACCTAACTCATTCGGCCGACTCACTCGCTGCAGCCGAAGATGCCGCCCCCTTTCCTTCATCATCTCCCTCTCTTCTCTCCGCTCGGGCGCAGCCACAGACAGCCAGACGCGCTGACTCCCCTCCCCTTCACGCGTGCCCTAACCGCAGACGCGCCACCCCTTCTTCCTCCGTTTCTTCTCCCTTTGTACGTGCCCTAGCCACGGTCGACGCCAACTCTGTCTTCTCATCGCGCGACCTAGCCGCAGGTGAAGCCCACAGCCGATTTTCTTCCTCTGCCTTTCTCTCGTTTGGCGATTGTGAGGGTGGCTATTGTGAGGGTTGCTGTGGTCTTCAAGGCTGAGTGAGCTGTTTGTGCTAGCCATCGCAGAGGTAAGGACCCATAGGATGGTGTCCATTTGTAATGGAGTATGCTTTCCTTAGATGATGATCGGTTGGAAACTAGGGTATTGGAATATCTATTGTTGTTCTAACCCTTTTGGAATTGGGTTTCAGGTTGTGGATTGGAATCTAGACCCTGGTTTTGGTATCTACGGAATTCCTCCTCCCTGCTTGCTCAGGTAACTTGCTGTGTTGGTGATCAATTGAGATTTGAATTGGAATTGCTTTGCAAGCAATTGGCTGAGGTACGGTTTAGATTCTCCAAGGATGGTTGAGTAGGTCAGATCGATGTTGTTAATCTACCTTGATTATATTTTGGATTGTGGCAGCAGTTTAGTGAAGTTTTGATACTAAAAGAAAATACTTTATATGAGAATGTAGGTTGTTTACTGTGAATTACCCATATTGTTGAGATCAAATGGAATAGTAGGTAAAGTTTTGGATCGATTATTGTAATAGTTCAGTTAGCTTGGATTTGTGAATGTTTACTGTCTGTTTAGATGGACTATTCTATTCTCCTTTGGAGGACTCAATTCCGTGAGTTTTAATTGGGGTAATTTGGGATAATTAAGGCCTAACCATTTTATTATGATTAATTAAATGGAAATGGACGGATTAGGTTAACCCTAGAATGGATTAGGGATTAATTAGCTAGTTACTATTTTTGTAATAGCTAATTAAATATGTCCTTGATACAGGGACTTGATTTGGATTTTTATTGCTGATATTGGCTGGTGGTTTTCTTCGCATTTGGATTCTTCTCTTTTGGAGGCGGGTACCCCTTGACTTATCTTGTTGATATTGTCATATTGTTATGCATAGACTGTTATAGATAGCAGTTGTAACGCCCGCTTTTTTTTTTCTTTTCATAAAACGGCGTTACGTTAACATACTTAGGGCATGTAGACATCATAATGCAGCGGAAACCTTTAGACGTACACCTACATGCACTTACTACCATTCCTAACATCATAACATGAGAACTTGGCATATTAACTTTATACTTAGCATCATATCATGTCATACTTAGCATCATGTCATACTTAGCATCATGTCATAGGGTCACATTCAAGCACATAATAGTAAAGGTAAAGTTCTATCATAAAATGAGCAACCATATGGTTTCTTGGCCAAGTCACTATCACACACATGCTTTAATGCCCTCCGGCTGCTTCCTTACTGTCCCCTTGCGTGATCTGCGGTATAAGGAAATAAGACTATAAGCACTCAGGCTTAGTAAGACTCTTTCCTACTCACTAAAACCATTCATCACTTAATCATGAGCACATGAAACATTAACATACTTAGTGCTTTACTTAGAACATAAGCCTTTATGAACACTTAGCATACATTCGACATGGCAGGAACATAAACTTAATCACATTCGTAGCATGGCATAAACATAAACATAAAAACATTCATGGCATGGCATAATACTTGGCATAGACATGAACATAATAAACATAACCTCATAAACATTCTTAGCATGAACTTAAATAAAATCATAGCATCCCAACTTTGCACAAACATAATTAAATCATGGCTTCATAAATTAGCATGGACATAAATAAAATCATGGTATCCTAACTTAGCATAAACATAATTAAATCATGGCATCATAAACTAGCACAACATAAATAAAATCATGGCATCCTAATCATGGCATCCTAATTTAGCATAAACATAATTAAATCATGGCATCCTAAATTAGCATGAACATAAATAAAATCATGACATCCTAATTTAGCATAAACATAGTTAAATCATGGCATCATAAATTAGCATGAACATAAATAAAATCATGGCATCCTAATTTAGCATAAACATAGTTAAATCATGGCATCATAAATTAGCATGAACATAAATAAAATCATGGCATCCTAACCTAGCATAAACATAATTAAATCATGGCATCATAAATTTGCATGTACATAAATAAAATCATTTGCATAAACATACCTTGCATAAACTTACTTTGCATACTATTCTTATCATAGATATAATGCATAATATGGATGGATGCATGTGGCAATGGTACATATATATATATAAGGATGCTTAATCTTTAAAAACATGCTTTTAAATATTTTAACATAATCATAACATTCATTGGGCCCTGGCTTGTACCACATTCATACATCATATGCGTGCATCCCTAAGTAAATACGAGGTAGCTAATCTCGACCTACTAGGGTAAGGACAGCTTCATCGGTAGTCCCGAACCGTAAGGGCAGCTTCATCGGTAGTCCCGAACCGTGGACAGCATCATCGGTAGTCCAGAACCGTGGACCTTACTTAGGTCCGGTACAAGCCCATAAAATAAAATAAAATGCTTTCACATGCTTTTTCATTCATAATCATTCATAGCATATTCATTCATTCATCATACTTAACATCATCGTTATGCCCTGAAGGCATGAACTTTAACTTCATTCTTCCTTTTCATTCCATATCATCATTAAGCCTCAAAGGCATGATCTTTAACTTCATTCATCATTTTCATTCTTAAACATGGCATATGTACATATTATTCATAAAGCATGACATACATACAAATTATTCATGAATCATGGCATACATACATATCATCCATAACCATGGCATACCTACATCTCATTCATAAAACATGGCATACCTACATATCATTTATAAGACATGACATACATACATATTATTCATAAAACATGGCATACATACATATCATTCATAAATCATGACACATGTCTAACCATTTATGACCTAACATATAATTCATGCCATATAAACTAAGGGTTTGGTTAACATAGAAATTCCTCCATCTTACTTAAACATACATTTTAGTCACCTATACACAAGCATCTTTGTAGGTTTAACCCAACCCTAGCCCTAGGTTAGGTCCTTGGCCGAAAGCCCCAAGGAACCCTAGGTCCATGAAACTTCACATAGCTTCCCAAACAACATCTCATACATACATACTACGCCATAGGAAACATTTGATTCCATACTTAAGGCCAACCCTAATCCTTTAACCCTAGTCTTGCTCTTGGCCGAAACTTCAGGGCCATGGGGGCATGGAAAAATTCTATTAAAATCCCCAAATCAATTGTTAAACACCAACCATACCTTACCATAGGGCCATTGGGGCCCTTACTTGAAATAAGTCCTAACTTTCCACCCTATTAGGGTACTTGGCCGAAACCTATAGGGTCTCTAGGCCATGTGAAACATTCACATAAACACCCTCCATCTCCCTTACATCATGATAATACATAAAACACATACTTGAGGTTGTAGACCCAACCCTACCCATGGGTTCTTGATGTTGGCCGAAACCCTAGGGTATCCTAGGGTACCCCAAAAATCCTCAAAAATTATATTTAATCTCTAAACATCATGAGAGAACATTAAACAACATTATGAAGATTTTTAGCACCATCATTGACCCTAAAATTCTAGTGGCCGAAACCCATAGGACTAGGGTTCTTGGTTTTTTTTTGTTTCTTTTAACACCAATTCAAAAACCAACCAATATATCATGCTAAAAACATAAGGAACTATTATACCACAGGTGAGGGAGTCTTACCTTGGTTGATCTTGATTTTTAAACCTTAAAAGAGAAGGAAATTGTAAATCCTTTGGACCCTTGAACTCCCTTGCCCTTGTATCCTTGGAAATCCCTTAGATCTTGGAGATGAGACCTTCTTGTGGAGTTTTTCCAAGGGAGAACCTCTCCTTGAGGTTTCGGCTAGGATGAGGAAGGAGGAGGGGAGAAAGTGCAATTGATGGAAGGAAGAAGGTAACTCCCAAACCTCCCTCTTTATAACCCATTAAGGAGGTAAATAAAGAGTCTCTCCATGACCCTTCATCTTCTTCTAAGCCTTAACCAATATTCACTTCATTCCCTCATAACATTCCCTTGCTAGGTGAGTTGGTTAGAATATGCATGGTTGTACAAGAGGTCCAAGGTTCAATCCTTGGTCCATGCACCTTATTTTTATTTTATTTTTCTTTTTATTTCCTATTGTTTTCCCTAAAATTCCGAAAATCCCTTAAAAATTCTCCCATAATTATGTTAGTTTTTCCTCATTAAAATCCCTTTATATATATATTAATTTTCACCTAAAATCTACTAATAATTATGGTACTAAAAAGCTCATATAGGGCACATTAGTGCCCTTTTTCCCAATTTAAATGAGAAAACATGGATTTTCTAGGCCAAAGTTCGCATTAATATCTCTAGGTTCCTCAGAAAATTATCTAGACATGCTTAATATTTTAAAAAAATATTAAGAGAATTTTCTGGGTCGTTACAGCAGTAAGATTATACGCTATCCCTGTTGATTATGCTTGTCTCAGGTATTGTCATATCTATATGTATACTTAGATATTGGGATGTACCTCTTGTATTTGACATGAGGGATCTGTAGTTTCCGGCCATTATACCTTGTAGGTCACCAGTATTTCCTGTTATAGGATTTCAGACTGAGACTTAGTATACTGAGGACTTGGTGAGGGAGGTATGTGTATCTATCATACACCATCTCTGCATTGTTGCATACCGGCGATCAGCGACTCCCTTGTGGTTGAGCCTATCGTCTTCCGGTATATGATATGCGCACACGACCACTCACGGGTTAGTGGATACCGTAGGATGTGTGCATTTGCCCTGTATTGCTCCGTTCGGCCACTATGTGGAGGGTGGTTACGGGCGTGGTAGTAGCCAGGGATCCCTTCTCGTACTGAGCCACGAGGAGATGAGAGCTAGACTCCCCCATTGCTTGGGGTAGGAGCATAGTCTCCGCCAGCATCTTGTCCACCCGGTCACTCAGGAGCAGTGATGGCAGAGTTCGTACAGGTTGTCACAGCTCTACCCACGTGGACGTTGTGGACGATGTCCTGACTGGGACTAGGGGTGACACATGTCATTGCACCATGCGCATATTTTGCATCGGGCATTGTTTGCTGCACTTGATTTCTGCACTTGTTTGACATGCATATACTGGAGACTTGTTATCTAAGATTATATGTCTATTGGTATTCCCTTGGTATTTATTACCCCCTTTTCAGGTTAGATGGATTCTAGTATATATCTACCTCAGTATTTTCAGTTCTAGTCTTTCCCTATTGTTGATATGAGACTGTATTAGCGGAACTCTTATTGTTAGTATAACTTTCTATGCATATCTATTCTGGGTATCCACAGAGTTACTTTGGACTCACACCGTTGGTTAGTTTCTTTAATTTCAGGTTGATGTCTTCCAGGAGAGCCCTAGCCGCCAGTCCCCAGCTCGAGAGGAGCTCTGCTTCGTTTTATTTTGTGTTATTTTTAGGTTATGGACCCTGTAGTATGTACTTTGCTTCCGTTGCCATGTTTTGGACATGTATTCATGTTTTATTCGATAGTATTGTACTTTTGAGTCCTATGTTGGACTTCGTGGGGGTTTTGGCTTTGTTCCTGCCCCCTAGCAGCTCAGGTGAGTTCGTACTTTGGTTTTACGATGGTTATAGTTATATATCCGTTGTTTCGGTATGGATTTGAGGCCTGAGGCCATTTAACTGCGTGGTTGTGCTATTTGTATCTGTGTGTTTGTGTAAATTGTCCGCCGGACAGGGGAGGTGCTGTCCGATTATATATTGGAACAGCGGCTCCAGGGTCTCGGGGCGTGACAATTTATTTTTGGTATCAGAGCGAAGGTTACGATGCCTACTTATTTTTGTGTTTTTCGAATTCGGGTTTTATGGAAATCTGATACCAACTTATTTTTGGTATCAAGCCCAGGATGCGGGTTACCATCGATTCGTGAATTTTTCGAAATTTAAATCTGACACTGAACTGGTAGGTGTCGGAGCTCGGGTCTGATGTCATTCATCTGAGTACATTATGGATTTTTTTGGGTCGTGGTTGCGATGCGACTGCCATTTGGGACTTGGCAGCGACAGGACTTCTCCTGGCAGCAAATAGGTAATTTTAAAGTTAGCCTCTGGGTTTTGGTTATAATACTCGTTAATAATTTAACAGGTATGACGCGAGATGCGCATATTCCTGCACCGAGACGTGGTCGGGGACGACCATGTAAGAGGACTATAGAGCCTCCGGCTATGGAGCCATCTGAGAGGACCACTGATAGAGAGCCTGATAGTCGAGGTCAGACTCCGCAGGACATCCAGAGAGGTCAGGGTTCCCCGACTCAGAGGGTCCCTACTCCTTTCCCATCAGCAGTCACTACTGCCCCTCCTGCTGTGTCTACTCCGGTAGTATTCACTGTGTCAGCGGCCGTACCACTGCCGACACCTTCAGTACCGGTAGGATATGCATCGATGTTCCCTGCAGTTCCATCAGAGACACCTATTCCGACGCATCCCGTAGTTACCTCGGTGGTACCTACCCCGGTTATCCCCACTACACCATCGGAGACGCCTGTACTTGCTCCGATGTATTCTACAGTTCCACCAGTAGCACCGGGTCTGTATTATCAGACTACGCCATCAGCAGTACCGGCACCATCGTATGCTACTGCAACCTCGACTATGACTACTGCAGCGTATCCCCCTACTCGGACTACGATGCAGGCCCCGGTGCTCCCTTCAGTTCCACCGGCATTTGTTGCCCCCGGATTTCCTACTGTACCTATGGTACCACCTGCGGTGTCCACCCCGATCATGCCTACGACTCCTTCTATGATTCCTGTACCGGGATGTTCCACCGTGCCCCCTGCGGTATTTGCTCTTACCGATGGCGTTAGGGATCGAGCACGGATTCCGATGTTGGCGGCGTCCGTGAAGGGCCGATTCACTTTGTTCCAGGGAGGACCGGGTCCAGCTGCGGCCCGAGAGTGGATCAGGACACTGGAGAGTACTCTCCGTTATCTGACGTGTTCGGAATGGGAGAAGGCTGAGTTGGCTATTTATCATCTGCGAGATCAGGCGTATGCTTGGTGGACTACGCAACAAACCGTCATTGGCGAGGAGTACGTCACCTAGGACACATTCTGGGAGGCATTTGAGGCGAGGTACCTTCCAGTAGCGTTCCGCATGGCTAGACGATAGGATTTCATGGTTCTCAAGCAGGGAGACTTATCAGTGCTGGAGTATGAGGCGGAGTTTAACCGCCTATCAGAGTATTGCCCTCACCTGGTTGCAGACGACATGGAGAGGATGACTCAGTTTCATCAGGGTTTAGCGGCATACATTCAGACTCGTATGTCAGGATTTATCCCGACCTCCTATCGAGAGGCATTAGAGCGAGCGCTCATTATTGAGATGACTCAGCACAGATTGTTTGGGGGTAAGAAGAAGGGGAAGCAGACGGCGACGGACTCAGCTCAGATGCAGCAGCCGCAGACTACTGGACAGAAGCGCGACAGCCAGGGTCAGTTCGCTCAGGGCACCTCTGAGGCATCATCTATGCCCCAGAAGTCAGTGTTAGTAATATGATAGAAGTGTCCTAAGGCAATCGCCTTATGATTGTAATCATTTATTTTAATAAATAAAGATTCACTATTTGAGTATACATGTTTGTGTATTTGATTGAGATCTTAAACTCATTTACTGAATGCCCACAATACAATTCACAGCATGAGAGAATTTGTGATGAATTCACAAATAGTGATTATCTCTACATGTGCAATTATGAAGTATTGAAATTGTCCTTAGTCGATGAATTGATAAAAATGGACACTATCAATTCTGTTGAGACTAGCATGGGTTATTCTCTAATCAGCTGATTCTCACTGGCTGGTGACATTGGGATGTCCGGAGATAAACATGAATGCTAGTTAAGGGAACTAGTTCATTGGAGTGACTGACTGTAAAACTTCATATGGTAGTCTACATATAGACATGTCAGTGAAGTTTTTACTACAGCTTAAGTGCGATGTTCCTTTAACTTGCGGTGTTCAAGTCATCTTAGTCATGGAGACTTATACTTTGACATCTTAAGCAAGCATCTCCAAGGAGGTGTGGACCCAGGATGATTGGGTATAAGCCGAAGTGCCCGAAGATGTTTAAACAGCCTACAAAGGATTCACCACTCCTTGCGAGGAGATGTATACCCAAGGCCTATCGTCAAATTGTTACTCGAAGCCTCTGGCCAGAGCATGACATGTTCAGAGCATGAATCTCTTAAATACATGAGAGTAATTAGAATCCGTAGGACGAGAAAACGTTACTTGGGCTAGGTGTGACGTAGTCAGCTTAGAGGGGACTGACACACATAGACCATGTCCTGAACCAAGTGGGTATAAGATGGTGAAGGGAATGGGGCACGATTCATTATAGCTGCTGAAGGGTTTCAGAATTGTTTCTGAGGTCAACCGTTGATCATTCGATTAATTGGGGATCATGATGTACTACTAGGTGCCACTCATGATCGTTCTATAATTGATTAATTATAGACGGCCAACATAAATCGAAAGCCTATTTAGTCACACGCACTACGAGTAATCCGAGGGATTTAAAACGAGTTGAAAATTTGATTTTTCGATCAAGAGAGATAAGTCGAATCTGAATTTTTCAGAGACACATCGGAAGCATAAAATGGCTAAGTCTTTTGAAGACTTATTAGACGAATTAAATGAGTTTAATTCGTATAGTTTTAGCTTGGATTTGGCTGGCCAAAGAGGGTCCCCGCCCTCTTTGTTTGGTCGGCCACAACAAAAAGGGAAAACCGAATTTTTGGTTCAAATTATAAAATAAACCGAGCGTGGTTTGTTTTATAAAATTATGGATAAAGAAATTTATATAAAGAAATTTATATAAAGAGATTTATTTTTCATGGAAATTAAAATGAACCATGGATTGATTTATTTTATAAAATCAATAATAGATTGATTTACCATGATAAAGAAATTTATATAAAAAAATTTTTATAAAGAAATTTATATAAAGAAATTTCTTTCCATAAGAAAAGGGAGACATGGTTGTTTTTATCATGATAAAAACTTGGCATGATAGAATAATTCATAGAAAAATTTATATGATAAATGTCTTAAGAAAATTTATTCCATAAAAAGGAGACTTGGCGAATGAGAGGCTACTATATAAGGGAACCAAGGCAAGGCATGGAGATTAATCTAAGAGATCTAGAAATAAGCCCTCTCTCTCTCTCCTTCTCTCCCTCTCCCTCCTCTAGTGCCGCCGGCCTTAAAAGGAGGACCCCTTTGTTGCCATGAGCTTTATCCACCAAGCAGCTGTCGAAGAAGAAGAAGAAGCGGGCGCAACATCCTCCTTCCTCCCGGAATCTTAATTCCGTTCTTCGTTTGGTGGTTAGTCTTCCCATATCTCTCTTGGTATTCTTGTCGTGCCTTTGGAGAATCTAGTAGTTCTTGTCAGCACGAAACTTGTGGCTTTGCGAAGTCATCCCGAAGAAAACTCGACGTGGACGCGAATAGATGCGGAGCTTCCAAGGGACGCTTACGGTTGGATCTCGTCCCTTCCTTCGAGTTACGCGAGGTACTAAGTAAATTAGTTTACTTTCTACAAAATTTTAATATATGATCATGTTTACACAATATAAGGTTGCATGCTTAGATGTGCGGTTAAATAATTTGGGAAATTATTTATGCTAAATCTTCCGCTGCACGTAATAAATTTTAAAATTACGAACCCGCTTTCATGTCAACATGCACCCGGTCCTAACAGTGGTATCAGAGCCGGTTAGTGTTCGACATAATCATATAATTGTTTTGCGGAAAACTTTGTCATGATCTCAATTTTGTAAAATTTTTCAATTATGGAAACTTTCCAATTATGGTAAATTTTAGATTTAGGAATTTCAAAGTTTGGAAATCCTCATGAAATTTTGCAAACTTTTGAAATATCCCTGTTTCTGAAATTTTATGATAATTGTGAAAACTTTCCATTTTTGGAAACTTTCCAATTTTGGAAATTTCCAATTTTGGAAGTACGTAAGTTTTCTTTATACCAGAAACTTACAATTACTCTGAAAATTTTTATTTTGGAAACTTTCCATTTATGGAAAGCTCGCAATTTTGGGCACTTTCTTTCAAGAAAGTCTAGACAAATTATGGAATATTAATTGGCATTTAAATTCATAATTGAAAATTAAATTATTTACAAAATTCTTTATTTTGGATTGAGCCTCGGGGAGCCGTCCAATTTAAAGTTAGTTGTTATAATTAAATTTCCTAAATTGAATTTAATTGTCAAATGTTTAATTTGGATTGAGCCTCGGGGAGCCGTCCAAATTATATTATCAATAAATTCTTATTTTGGATTGAGCCTCGGGGAGCCGTCCAAATTAAGTTATTTATTGATATTAATTTCCCGTAAATAAAATATGTGATCAAATCTTGGAAATTTTTGAGGTGATTCTCAAATGATAATTTCCTTATTTGATTTATGAGGTGATGCTCTTACATATTATTGTCTCCAAAATTAATTAGGAAAATTGTTTCCTATAGAGTATATTTCCTTAAATAAGGCTTTCATGAAAATAATATGTGGTTGAATTAAGGGAATCTGTCTCTTAATTTAATAAGATTAGATTTAGAGAAATCAAAGTCTTAAACATATTATTTCCGAAATTGATTATGACAATTTAGGAAATTGTTTCCCAAAACAATTCCTTGAATAAAGTATGAAATTGGAATTAGGAAATCTGGTTCCTAATTCAATTAATGAGACTTGATAAATTAAGTAACATACATACTTTATTAAGGAACTCGTTAGAACATGACATAATTATATGTCATGAATGCGCTTAAAAGAAAAAGGATGACACCCAAAACCCCTTACAAAATATTAAGGCCAACACCTTCCATTAATATGGTTAGAACCGGAGTTTTGTTTCTCGTTTGGGTTGATGGACACATCCATGCCCGGCTTGAACCTCGACATGTTTAAACCATGGAATTAGTTTATGATTAATATAGTTGGAGTCAGAGGTCAATCCTTAGTTTTGGTTGTTGGACACATCCAAGCCTAACTAAACGGTTGAATGAGCTCCAACCATATTAAAACTATTTCTTGATTAGTGGGTCAGCCTTAAACTTGGAGCATCGATTTGTTGTGCCACAGCCAAGGTCGATGTAAAGAGAGGTGCAGTTGGGTGCTATGTATATTGTTGCATACTTGTTAATGAGTTAACAACCCAATGATTTATGCAAACATTCAATTAGTTGATAGCATAATGTGATAGTTACATATATGTAATATGTAATCGGTATAATTACCTACCTTCATAGCTAAGAATAACTTGATGGCCACAGCCATGGTTGTTCTTGTCTATGGTTGGATATCAACCTATTTGGAGATGTTCCTACGATCTCCCGAATTGATAAAAAGAGTTATTCAATTCGAAAAATAAATAGGATTTAATTAATGTATGTTGATGCATTTTTTATCATTCTTCTCACATAAGCTCAATTTGTATTTCTAGGATAATCACTTGATCATGTCTTCTCTGAATTTGTGTTCCATTTTGGACACCAATAAGCTGACTGGGCCAAACTTCATGGACTGGCTTCGAAACCTGAGGATAGTTCTCAAGGCAGAAAAGCTTGCTTATGTCCATGAAGAACAACTTCCCAACCGTCCTCCAGAAAATGCAACTCCAGACCTGTTAGTGGCCTATCAGAAACATGTGACCGATTCTGAACTTGCGAGTTGCATCATGCTAGCCGCTATGGTACCTGAGCTGCAAAAGCAGCATGAGCATATGGATCCTTATACCATCATCTTCCATCTTCATGAGTTATTTGACGAGCAGGCGAGATCCGAAAGGTTCGAGGTCTCCAGACTCCTCTTCACCTCTAAGATGCAGGAAGACACTTCTATCTCACAGTTTATGTTGAAGATGTTTGGGTACATTGAGCGACTGGGCACACTCGGTTTTGCAATGGATCATGAACTAAGTATTGACTTAATTCTGCATTGTTTGCCCAAAAGTTATTCACAATTTGTGATGAACTATCGGATGAACAAGCTGGAGACTACCATTCCTGAGTTGCTCAACCTCCTGAAGACTATAGAGCCTTCAGTGAAGCAGGATCAGAAGACGGTACTGTTAGTTGATTCCTCGAAGAAAGGCTCTAAGAGGAAAGCCAAAGAACAGAATAAGGGAAAGAAGAAAAAGGCCAAAAAGACTGAAAAGACCCCAAAATGTACTTGCCATCACTGTGGCAAGGAGGGTCACTGGCGAAGAAACTACAAGGTTTATCTTGAGTCCTTGAAGAAGAAGACATCCGATGCCCCATCCTCTTCAGGTATCTTCGTTATTGAATGTCACTCTATTTCCTCAACCACTTGGGTACTTGATACTGGGTGTAGCTCACATATATGTAATGACATACAGGGGCTAAGGAATAGAAGAAAACTCGTCAAGGGATAAGCGAATTTACGAATTCGAAATGGAGCAAAGATTGCTGCTGTTGCCATCGGAACATATTTGTTAAAGCTCCCTACTGAACTTGTCTAAGAGTTGGATAATTGTTATTTTGTTCCTTCGTTAATAAAGAACATTGTATATATTTCTTGCTTGAATGAAAAGGGTTATCATTTAACTTTTAGTAACATTTGTTGTTACATTACTTTAAATGGTGTTCTTTATGGGACCGGAACTTTGTACAATGGTATCTACACGTTAGATTTATCCGGTGACATTTTCAATATCGAAGTTAGCAACAAACGTGCTCGAATAGATAATCAAATAGACTCCTATACGTGGCATTGTCGTCTTGGCCATGTAAGTAAGAAACGCATGACCAAATTACACCGATGTGGAATTCTGGAATCATTTGAACCCGGTTCATTTGATACATGCGAATCATGCTTAAAAGGCAAGATGACCAAATTACCCTTTTCCGAAAAAGGTAAACCAGTGGGAGAATTGCTTGGTCTAATACATACTGATGTATGCTGACCAATGTCAACTCTTGCACAAGGAGGCTATAGCTACTTCATTACCTTTATCGATGATCACTCACGATTCGGGTATGTGTTCTTGATGAAACACAAATTTGAAGCTTTTGAGAAATTCAAAGAGTTCAGAAATGAAGTAGAGAAACAGCTTGGCAAAAGTATTAAGATACTTCGATCCGATCGGGGTGGTGAATTCTTAAGTCAAGAATTCCAAGATTATCTTAGGGGCAATGGGATATTGTCTCAATGGACACCGTCATATACACCACAGCATAATGGTGTATCTGAGAGGCGTAACCGAACCTTGATGGACATGGTTAGATCCATGATGAATCATGCAACTCTTCCAAAATCCTTTTGGGATTATGTGCTTAAGACAGCTGTTTACTTGCTAAACAGAGTCCCGACTAAGGTAGTCTCTACTACTCCATATGAGACGTGGAATAGTAAGAAACCTCACTTAACTCACCTTAAGATATGGGGTTGTCCTACTTATGTGAAGCAGACTGTATCAGACAAATTGGATGCTAAGTCTGATAAATGTCTATTTATTGGATACCCTAAGGAAACAAAGGGTTACCAATTCTATCATCCCTTAGAACAAAAGGTGTTTGTTTCAAGGCATGCTGTATTTCTAGAAAAAGAATTTCTTTTTCAAGAAAACAGTGGGAGTAGTATTAAACTTGATGAAGTTCAAGAAACTCCAATAGACTTTACAGAGACACCTAGTCAAGACCCACAACCAATAACTCATAATGATGAGCTATTAGTTGAACCTAAAACAACATCACTTCTTCGTAGATCTGATAGGACACGCAATATTCGAGAGAGATACGGATTTCTCATAAGTAAATCGAATGACGTGTTACTCATTAGCGATGACGAACCTATCAGTTATGATGATGTTCTGAAAAGTTCAGAAAGGGACAAATGGCTTGAAGCCATGAAGTCGGAAATGGATTCCATGTACGAAAATCAAGTATGGGACTTGGTTAACCCACCTGAAGGGATTAAGCCTATAGGGTGCAAGTGGGTTTTCAAGAAGAAAACCGACATGGAAGGTAATGTTGTTACCTTTAAGGCTAGATTAGTGGCAAAAGGATATCCTCAGAAACAAGGAATTGATTATGACGAAACCTATTCGCCAGTAGCTATGCTTAAATTCATTCGGATGCTCCTGGCCATAGCAGCTCATTATGATTATGAGATATGACAAATGTATGTGAAAACAGCTTTCCTTAATGAAAACCTGCTTGAGGATGTATAAATGATACAACCTGAAGGTTTCACATCGGTTGATAAAACCAAAATATGCAAGCTTCGACGATCCATATATGGACTGAAGCAAGCATCCAGGAGCTGGAACATCCGTTTTGATGAGACAATCAAAGAGTTTGATTTCTCACAAAATCCTGACGAACCTTGTGTACAGAA